>JBAHVR010000283.1:0-95000 GCA_036898135.1 Oncomelania hupensis | reverse complement strand
TATAATGCAATTTTTAGCAGATTGTGTGAAATTATGTATTATTTAGAAAGGTTTCTAAATACTGATTTGTTTACCTATATAATATTATTTATCAGAATTTGCTCAATAATGTACTATTTAGGAGATGTTGCTAAACAATGCATTATTCACTTTCAATTTATTGTTTAGAGATTGCAATTTTCATTATTTAGGGGATTCCAAGATTCGCTTGAAAACTTGGTTTTTATAATCGGACTTCTTTGTATAATTAAATGCAAGGTCTTTCTAAAGATTGTGTATCCGATATTTGTGTTAATTATTTGTTTTTCAACTTAAATCAATCCACAAATTCTAAAATAAAACGTCTGTAACGTCCCGAACACAAACGAAAGGTCAAGGTCAGTTTTGTGAGAGAGGGGGGGGGGTGGGGGCGGGGGGGGGTTGTGGTGGAAATGTTCAGTGTTTTATGTATCTCCATCAGAAGAAAAAACGTATGCTTTATTTTTGCATTTATTTACCCCCAAAATGCAGAGATAGGTGTGGAAGATGTGGCAGTAGCAGGAGTATGGAATTGTAAAAACAAAAAAAAAGTGGAATCAACGTTTCTGCTACTATATTTACAAGGTCGCCGTTAACTTGCGAATGTTACAATTTTATTTACTCTAAGGCAATCCCGCCAATGCAGAAATTATGATGGATCCCTCTTCTCTGGGGCCGTTACCGTTGCAGTTTCGTATATTAATACTGTTGCGAACATATAAAAAATAGAATGAACTAAAGCTGTTACCTCATTTTACATCGCAAAACAGCGTAAAAACCCGATTTTCCAATTTTCTTTATCACTGCACACATTCTCACAGTAATACGACTTTTATCTGAGAATCCCCTAAAAAATAACATTTCAGTCCCTAAGCAATGAATTGTTTACGTAAATAATGTATTATTTATCAACATCTTCTAAATAATACAGTACAATATAAGCAATATAAGTAAACACATCATTATTTAAAAACATTTCTAAATAATACATGTACACTATTTCACACAATCTGCTAAATATTGCATTATATATGTAAATAATTCCTTATTTAGCAACAATGCCTTACTTACCTATATCATGACGGATTTACCTAGGTAAATAATAAATTATTTAAAAATTATGCCTATATCTATATATATATATATCTATATATTATTTAGAGGAATCTGACATTATTTGTAAACAAATGATTTTTTAGCTAAAAGTGGGGACATATTTTACAAAGAGAATTCTATAATAACGCGAGTTGATATGTCCTGATAAAAATCAACGAAGGCAGAAGACAGAAGAAAAAAGCTTTCGTTAAGGGGAATGCACAAATATTACTCAATTTCTGTCGTCAGGTCAGCTCGACAGAGGTCCGTCCAAGGAAGTTTTGGAAATATGGATATTTATGTATCCATTATATAACAAATTAATGTAGAACGATGTGAGTGTAAACATTTTATATCAGATGTTGATGAGTGTACAGCCAAAACCTAAAACTGTGGTAACAATGGTACATGTCACAACACTGTTGGTTCTTACACCTGTACCTGTTCAACTGGATTCTCTGGTAACGGGACAACATCATGTGAAGGTAAAATAATGGTTCAAAACCTATTTTTAATTAACAAGTTCAGTGCTTTTGGTTGACACGCAGCAGAAATGATACAGACAACGTTTTAACTTCAGTTTTGTTTGAAAACCTCTATAGAAATGGTAAAACATGTGTAGACATTCAAATTATTTTGGAGGGCGTGGATATTATGGTATTATGATTTAAGCTATATTGCGATTTAATTATAATTATTTTATTGTTGGAATATTTATTGATGCAGTGTCACTATGCGTTATTTCATGTTTACTGTAGACACATAACAACAACAAAATAACTATAGAAAGTCATTGCTATAAACATGTTATTTAAGACTTTTCCTCAGTGTATACATAATCAAACCTATTATTTGTCCATTATGACTTTTATTTTCAGACTTCAATAAATGCAATCCAAGACAACAGAAGATTTATCGTTCTTATTTAGGAAAAAATGTGCAATGAGATAAATACCAACCGACCAAATTAAGGCATGATTAAAAGGGAATTTGAATAGCTTTTTTTAGAACCTATAATGTAAGAACAAACAAAGAAACTACGATACACATTTAAGTATATAAAACATCTCGGATGTACAGCTGCTTCACATAACTGTTACTTTTCATGTATACTATTATTTATAACATCAGCGAGTGCCAAAAATGACCAAACATCTGTCCGAGCAGTGTCTGCAATAACACTGAAGGATCCTACATATGTTAATGTTCCAAAGGTTAAACAGGATCAAACTGCAACCAAGGTATGGTGTTAATCACGAATAATAAAAGCTTAAACTGCGCGCACGCACACACACACACACACACACGCACAAACACACACACACGCACACACACACACGCGCACACACACACACTGTTGGACACACGCATGCGAGCGCGCAAACAAGATGATCAATAAATACATAACAATTTAGTTACCAAGAGACATGTTTTATTGATACATGTTGGGTCTAATTCACGTGACTGCACACAACATTTAGGCAATATTTGCAAATTTTTGATTTAGCTATGACCACAGAAAAAACATTCTGGACAAGTACAATTTATCACTTTCTAACTCTATTATTTCATGCAAAGATTGTCTTTTTTGTGTACTTTATAAACTTTAATAATTTGGGTAGATCTTTTATTTTTTTCGTTTTTATTTTTTGTTTTTTTCAGACATTGACGAATGCCTGAATATGCCAAACCCCTGTGGTGACCATGGATCTTGTAGTAACACTTATGGTTCATACACTTGTGACTGTGCCAATGGATACATTGGAGCAACGTTATGTGAAGGTAGCTCAGGTTTACCCTGTAACTTACATATACATTGCAATACCACAGCGATAATGACGGCAACACAACAATTATGCCCTGTCAGGCAAAGCCTCATAATGGCCCAAAAACAGTTGGCGGACTTTAGTTTTAGTGATTGCAAGTGGGTTCGGGCACTAAATATAATAGACCCAACGTTTCCTGGCGTATTGTAAGAAGGTTGGTGTCAGCACGGCATCACTGGGCGAAAGTCTTCTACACAGAAGTTACCGAACAGGACGGAGGAACCTCATGTTTCTACAGATTCAACGACCACGTGCTCTTGGCCAACAGCCTGGAGACGATTGGGCCCTGCCAGGTCTTTCTTGCTCAAGACACACTGCATGATGAATAGAACCATTCACTCCATACCGGACCGGTCGTCGTCCCCGGGTCACCCAGGACCGTGCCTTCCGTTGGCCACTAGGACGGAGGTGATAAGTGTGCTACTGATGGACAACTTAGCAAGATCCGCACGAGAAACAACATCGTCATAGGAACCTGGAATTTCAGGACCCTAAGTGCCGAAGGAAAATTAGAAGAACTGACCCACGAGCTGAACAACTATCGATGGAACGCTTTAGGTATCAGCGAACTGCACTGGAAGGGCATAGGTGAAACAACGACTGACAAATGCCACAAGCTTTACTTGAGCTGTAGAGATTACAGGCACGAACACGGCGTTTGATTCTTGGTCCACAAGAACATTCTAGCCACTCTCATGGGTTGCCGCCCAGTCTACAGTAGACCCATTACCATCCGCCTGAGAGCAGCCCCTTTCAACATCATTATCATCCAGACCTATGCCCCAACATCAGACTATGACGACAGCGAAGTGGAGGATTTCTATGAAAATCTATAGGCTGTCCATGACAAAGTGCCGAAGAAGGACATAGTTATAGTGCAAGGCGATTGGAATGCCAAGGTTGACCAAGATGCGCACCACAACTGGGGAGACACGTGTTAAACCCACTGCAACAACAAGATAAATGAAAGAGGTCTGAGACTGTTGGAGTTTGCCAGATACAACAATCTGATACTGGCAAACACGCTTGGTCTCCACACAAAATCCAGACGATGGACATGGCATAGTCTCGGCGGGGAGCATCACAACCAGATCGACTACATCATGGTCAAGAAACGCTTCAGATCAAGCATCAACATTGGCAAGACACGCACTTTTCCAGGAGCGAACATCGGAAGTGACCACGATCTCGTGATGATGTCTTTCCGGCTTCACTTGAAGAGAGTAAATACAGCAAAGTGCACTAGACTGAAGTTCGACCTGGACAAACTGCAAGAGCTGGAGGTGGCAGAAATATTTTAGACCACAACTGGAGGGAAATTTGCACCATTGCTCATTTTGGGAGCGGGTGAAGTAGATGTTAACACCATGACCACCACCTTCTACTCAGCTGTGACCGATGCCGACATGGAGGTTCTTGGCAAGCACCGGCCAAGGAAAGAGTCGTGGGTCACACCTGAACTTTTGGATCTGTGTGATAAACAAAGAAATCTGAGAAAGAATAAAACAAACACCTCCCAAGGGGCAGATGTCTACCGAAAAATCAACAATGACATCCGAAAAGGCATGCGCACAGCAAAGGAAAACTGAATAGAAGATCAATGCCAGGAAATAGAAAACAGTCTGAACAAGAACAACAGCAAGAAGGCCTTCCAGACTGTGAAGCGGCTGACAAGTATCAAACAGCCCAACGTCTCCACGATCCAAAGCAAGTCTGGCATAATTACATAAGAACAAGAAGTCTTGGACAGATGGACAGAGTACTGCTCTGACCTTTACAACCATACACCAAATGGAGACCCATCAGTTCTAGCATGTCCCAAGAACAGAGAAGAAGAAGAAATCCTCTCAATTCTCCGGGAAGAAGTTGAGGCAGCAGTGCAATCGCTAAAGAAAGTGAAGTCAGCGGGAATGGACAACATACCCCCGGAACTGCTACAAGCAGGAGGAGAAGCGATGATTGATGCCCTCACCATTATCTGTAACAAGATCTGGCAGAGTGGGGAGTGGCCTATACCATGGACCCAGTCGCTTGTCATCAATCTTCCCAAAAAAGGTAACCTTCAGGAGTGTGAAAATTACCGCACCATCAGCCTCATCAGCCATCCCAGCAAGGTCCTCCTGATAAAATAATCCTCCACAGGTTGAAACTCCAAGCTGAACAAATCGTAGCTGTAGAACAAGCAGGACGAAGTACCACTGAACAGATTTTCAACCTCAGAATAATCTGCGAGAAATACCTACAGCACCAACAACATCTATATCATGTGTTTGTAAACTTCAAGAAGGCGTGCAGCTCTATGGGCAACAATGAAAGTGTACAACATCAGCCATAATATTATTGAAGTCATCAAAAGCCTGTATGACAAGGCTACCAGTGCAGTCCTCCACAACAGCGCCATCGGGAACTGGTTCAGAACAACAATCGGTGTGCGTCAAGGATGCCCACTCTCTCCAACACTCTTCAACATCTTCCTAGAGCGCATCATGTCAGATGCTCTTGCAGATCATGAAGGCACAGTCAGCAAAGGGGGTAGAGCAATCTCCAATCTTCGTTTTGCGGATGACATTGATGGATTGGCTGGATAGGAACAAGAACTTGAACAGTTGGTACAGAGGCTTGATACCACCTCCTGAGCTTATGGAATGGAAATAAGTGCAGAAAAGACCAAAATGATGACCAACAACACCAATGGCATCGACACGGACATCAAAGTCCAAGGTCAATCCCTCAACACAGTGCATAGCTTCAAATATTTATTTATTGTATCAGACAATGGATCCCGACAGGAGGTCCTCTCCAGGATCGTACAAACAACTGCTGCCCTGACAAAGTTGAAGCCCATTTGGAAAGACAGGACCATCAGTCTACATTCCAAAGTAAGACTGCTGCGCTCCCTTGTCATCTCCATCTTGCTATATGCTTGCGAAGCATGGACCCTCACGGCAGATCTCCAACGAAGAATACAAAGCATGGAGATGAGGTGCTACAAAAGACTTCTGGGCATGTCCTATACCTAACACATCACCAACTACGAAGTCCGACAGACTATCACACAAGCCATTGGACAACACGATGACCTGCTCACAGCGGTGAAGAAACGGAAACTCCGATGGTATGGCCACGCCAACAGATCATCAGGCCTTGCAAAGACTATTCTGCAAGGCACAGTGCAAGGAGGTAGAAGAAGAGGGAGACCGAAAAAGAGGTGGGAGGACAACAATCGAGAATGGACTGGTATGACCCTGAGCGAAGCCATCAGGGCTGCTGAGGACAGAGAAAGATGGAGTATGCTGGTTAAATCTGTGGTGCCCGTACGACATCCGGGTTACGGGACAGGATAGGATAGGAATCAACAAAGTTATCTACTTATCCTGTCTATTGTTAGATTCAATCACGCTAACATACTAATAAATGTTGTCTTTTACACAGAGAACTAGACCCCCCAGACTTCCTCTTAAATTTACTTCTGTTTTTGTAAAATATTTGTATACCCAGGGATGCGGAGATGATCAGAGTCGTCAAGTTTTGTTTCAGATAAAAGCACAATATCATAACCTACAACAAATTGCCAAAATCGGGGGACAGCAACTTACTTCGAACACCACAAACGTTTAAGGCTAGAAAAGATAAGAAATTTTCAGGTTCATATTTAACTATGCCACCAGCAGTCTCACCAATCACAACTTATGTTAATCTGATGAATAAAAATTGGTGCAACAACAACAACAACACCAATCACAACATCATCACCATCAGCGCCTGCACCGGGGTTTCTATTAATAACATCATCATCTCCCCCATCACCACCACCAGCCTCGTCAATCACATCATCACCACCATCAGCGCACACACCATCGACATGAACCACAGTGTCATCACGAACATCTTCAAATGAGTCATCACAATCATCATCATCATCATCATCATCATCATCATCATCATCATCAACATCATCACCAAAGGCATTATCAATAGCAACTTTGGAGTTTATATTAGTAGCATCATCATTACACCCATCACCACCACCATCATCATCACCCTCATCACCACCACCAGCCTCATCAATCACATCATCACCAACATCAGCGCCAGTACCATCAACATGAACGACAGTGTCATCACGAACATCATCAAATGGATTATCAGCATCAGTAGCGTCATAATCACAATCAACATCATCATCACCATCATCATCATCATTATCATCATCATCATCATCATCATCATCATCATCATTAAAGGCACTAGGAATAGCATCTTCGAAGTTTCTCTTAACATCAATATCAAACTCATTACCACCGGCCTCATCAATCACATCATTACCACCAACAGCGCCATCATCACAACCACCATCATCATCATCATCACCATCATCATTAGCGGAGTTTCTATTTATAACATCATCATCACCCTCATCACCACCACCAGCCTCATCACTCACATCTTCACCACCATCAGCGCCAGCACCATCATGGAATACATCATCGCCTGCAGAATTATGATTGATAACAACCTCCTCATCATCAATTCCTCCCTTATCAGAATCAGCACCATGATCATAATGACTGTTATTTGTTGTTTCACACTCAGGTAAAGAGTCACTGTATAAAGCCACATCAATGGCAACAACATGATTAACAACAGAGTTTTCATAGGTAATACTTGTCAGCATACTGTTCTGCTCAGGGCTTGATTTGATATGGTGTTAATGAGAGGGCAGCAGTGCAATCACTGAACAAAGGGAGGTCAACGGGAGTGGACTAGATACCCGCGGAACTGCTTTCAGCAGGAGGAAAAGAGATGATTGACGCTCTCACCACTATCTGTAACAAGATCTGACAGAGTGGGGAGTGGAACCCGTCTCGTGTCATCACTCTTTCCAAAAAAAGGTAACCTTCAGGAGTGTGAAAATTACCGCACCATCAGCCTCATAAGCCATCCCAGCAAGGTCCTCCTCAAAATAATATTCAACAGGTTCAAACCCCAAGCTGAACAAATCATAGCTGAAGAACAAGCAGGATTCAGGGCAGGGCGAAGTACCACTGAACAGACTTTCAACGTTAGAATTATCTTTCTAGAGGTCGTAGTGGCACCACTGATGATCGTTTAACCAGCGTACTTTATCTTTCCCTGTCCTCACCAACCCTCATGGCCTCGCTCAGTGTCAAATTAGTCCATTCTCGAATGTTATCCTCCCACCTCATTTTCTACCTCCTTGCACTGTGCCTTGCAGGATGGTCTTTGCAAGGCCTGATGATCTGTTGACGGGGTCATACCATCAGAGTTTCCGTTTCCTTACCACTGTGAGCAGGTCATCATGTTGTCCAATGGCTTGTGTGATGGTCTGTCGGACTTCGTCGTTGGTGATGTGCTGGGTATAGGAAATGTCCAGAAGTCTTCTGTAGCACCTCATCTCCATGCTTTGTATTCTTTATTGTAGATCCGCTGTGACGGTCCATGTTTCGCAAGCGTATAAAAAGGTGGAGATGACAAGGGAGCGCAGCAGTCTTATCTTGGAATGTAGACTGATGGTCCTGTTTTTCCGAATGGGCTTCAACCTTGTCAGGGCAGCAGTTGTTTGTGCGATCCTGGAACGGACTTCCTGTCGGGACCCATTGTGTGATACAATGGCTCCTAAAGATTTGAAGCTATGCACTGTGTTGAGGGATTGGCCTTGGACGTTGATGTCCGTGTTGATGCCATTGGTGTTGTTGTTCATCATGTTGGTCTTCTCTGCCTTATTTCCATCCCACAGGCTCTAAAGGTGGTGTCAAGCCTCTGTACAAGTTGTTCAAGTTCTTGCTCCTCTCCTGCCAATCCATCAATGTCACCATAGACCAATATAGACCGCGCAGTGACGCCATTGGTGTGATGACGCGTCAAGAGTTATGCGACTTGATTGTAACATGTGTGAAAAGGCCTGCTTCACAGAGCGAAGATCTGATGGAGAGGGGGAAAAAAAATATCGTAGGAGCAGTTACGGTGACCACTGTGCAGCTTTGAACTGCACAAATGCACGATTAAAGGCTGCATGCAAGGGGGAGAGTTTTTTTCGTTTCCCCAAAGGAAGAAGAACGGTAAGTTCTTGAAGAAATTGTAGATCTATTCTGACAGACAAGAATCATGATATGAATGAATTATGATGACCAAGACCTGTCAATGAATGGTTGTCAATGATACAAGACGGATTGGAACTAAGGTGATGTTTCGTGTAAGAAACGGTTTGGATTAGCCCAATGAATTAATAAAGGTTGTGTGTAGGGTTAGTACTTGGTGATAATTAACTTGAATTTAGTTCAGTATCAATAAAAAGTACGCCTACTCACTACTGTCATTGTCAGTGTCAAATAAGCCACAGTAGAACTAAAAGGGGTGCCCTCTGGCCGTTTGCTGTCATGTGTCATCCTCTGTCTATCCTCCTATCCTATCCTGTCCCGTAACCCGAAGGTCGTAGGGGCACCACAGATGATCGTTTAACCAGCATACTCCATCTTTCTCTGTCCTCAGCAGATCTCTGTCTAGATCTAGATTTAAAACGATTCTGGTGCACTGCAAAGTCTTGGTATAAACGTGATTAATGTTATGTTTGTTAAGTAACCCAACTTGATTTGCCGCACTAATTAGCTCACTATTGTCATGTTCTCTGCAATTTTTAACTCCAAGGCTACTTTAAAAAAAAAAAAAAAAAAAAAAAAAAAAAAAAAAAAAAAAGATTGTAAGACAGTATGAGAAAAGTAAAATTTCAGCGGCTTGTTATTTGCTGTCCACCGAACTGTGTCTGTAATTCCTCAACTTCGTATCCTGTTATAATTAAATTAGGTTGTGGCAGAATATTCTAATTTAAAATACAGATGCCAACCTTTTATTTTGTCACAAGACTCACTGAATGTATTGTCAATTTGAATGAAATATATAGGGTTGATTGCAGGATGGTTTCATTTGTGATCACAGAAAGTTGCCTTGTTCACCTTTTTTTAAATACGAGAGAGAGAGAGAGAGAGAGAGAGAGAGAGAGAGAGAGAGAGAGAGAGAGAGAGAAAGAGAGAGAGAGAGAGAGAGAGAGAGAGAGAGAGAGAGAGAGAGAGAGAGAGAGAGAGAGAGAGTATAATTATTACGTACCCTAATTATTATGTTGAAAGCAATCGAAGCATATTTTTGTAAATAAATGAATTTCCGTGTGCACAACTAGATTTACGTTTCGAATTAGTCAATATCTTTATTTATATTTCGATCTCCATCTCTTTCTATATCACACACACCCACACACTCACACACACACACACACACCCACACACGCATAAATTATACACACTAAAACTGCCAATCAATCCGTATGCTGTGTGACCCCATACGGAACAAAAAATAAATGACGCATGTATGACACATATTCTAGACTAGTGTGGTTTTTTTAATATTATTATTATTTTTATTTTAACTCAATTTATCTTACACATACTGTTTATTTCAAGCAACAAAACAATGCAAAAGCCACCTATATCACGGGTTACAGTTTAGGAAGCGCTGATAACACCCTTACGGTCAAGAGGCAGCAAGTCATGAAAAAATAAACAGATGTGCATAAAAAAAAAATTCTCAAATTTCAAAAGCCTTATTTCAAACATTTTCAACAGCAAAAGGTGAAAATCGCCGTCTAAAACATTTTTTTAAAATATAATTAAAACCCCCCATATATAGATAAGAGACTAAGAACCGAAAGCAAGCCCATGTGAGGTTGAAGGGACGTAACTCCTCCACCGTACATCACTTCTCATAGAGGCGATATCGCTAAGTGATTTCTCTCTTCTTCCTTTCTCTCTGATGTCACGAAGGTTGGAGATTGATGCTTTTCTGGAAAGTTCTTTTCTGGAAAGTTCTTGACTGTGCTGTACCTTTCTAGACTGTTCTAGAACAGCACGTTTTCTGCAGTAGCGCTGATGCTTGCCACTAGTCGCTTTCGCTGACGCAGGCTCCGCTGTCCTCGTCGTATGGGCGCTGCACCACGCTGATGTTGATGTATACGCTCCTGTGCTGAAGTTGACGCGACGTCCGCTCGTCGCTCCCTGTAAAACTGGCGATGTAGCTCCGAGACTGTCCCTCGACGTAGTCTTGCGGCAGCCACGTAGTCCCGATCTGTTGTTCGCTCACGAAGCAACTCTTCAGCGACTACACGCCCTTGCAGTCAACCCGAATCTATCGGATGTAGTCCCAGTATGTTGGCCCCTCCCGACGCAACTCGTTGGCGGCTACCCTCGATGACTGCCTCTCGTAACGTTGACTCGCTTGTCGTTGCAGTTAAACCATTGGCTATGGCGTAGATCGCGGCTTGACCCCCAAAATGTTACACTCGATCGATGTTGGTGTTTTTCTATCAGTATCTGATTCAGCCCCAGTGCTGAAATCCTGATTAGGTGTAACTCAGATTCGTTTATCCACGCTGTCTGCTCACTCAGCAGCAACAAGGCAAAGTCTTCGTCGTATGAAGTTTTCCACTTTTATTCAGCACACATCAACAACTGCATACAATCGCTTTTTCCACTCTCAACTTTTTACTTTCCAACTCACTATCAACAATTTTCTTTTCACAACACAGTGTGTCCATTATATATTTTTTCTCTCAACTCGAGATGACCTCAGGACGTTCTAGAATGACGCGTTACAACCAATCAGAATTAACTTCGTCATCACTGTTTTACGTCATACAACCTGCCTTTCTGTCAAAAGAATGTTCTCAAATATCCCGAAACTTCGATCGATAGTAAACAAGCCAATCTAGAGAATTCTCCAATAATATCGACTAACGAAAATTATCAACGTTATACAAAGCTTCTTCTAACAACAATGCAAACTCAAATCAAAGGTAAATACACTCTATTATTGCTTGCTTTGCCAAATAAAACGAACAGATCTATCGCGCGCGCTTCACACATAATATCGTGCACATTTCACACGCACCATCATGCGCGTTTCAACGTAACATGCACTCTCATGGTTGCCCACAGAGCTGCATGCCAGACTCGGTCAAACGCCTTCTCCAAGTCTACGAACACACGAAATAGATGTTGTTGGCGCTGTAGGTATTTCTCGCAGATTATTCTGAGGTTGAAAATCTGTTCAGTGGTACTTCGCCCTGACCTGAATCCTGCTTGTTTTTCAGCAATGATTTGTTCAGCTTGGAGTTACAACCTTTTTAGTATTATTAGGACCTTGCTGGGATGACTGATGAGGCTGTTGTTGCGGTAATTTTCACACTCCTCAATGTTGCCTTTTTTGGAAGCGTGATGACAAGCGACTGGGCCCATGGTGTAGGCAAGTACCCACTCTGCCAGATCTATTTACAGATAATGGTGAGGGAGTCACTTATCTATTTTCCTCCTGCTTGAAGCAGTTCCGCGGGTATCTAGTCCACTCCCGCTGACCTCCCTTTCTTCAGCGATTGCACCACTGCCTCCACTTCCTCTCGGAGAATGTCAACACCATGACCACCATATTCAACTTTACTGTGACAGATGCCGCCATGGAGATCCTTGGCAAGCACCGGCCAAAAATAAGCCCTGGATCACACCTGAACTTTTGGATCTGACTGATAAACGAAAAGAGATTAAAAAGAAAAAAAACCACCTCAAATGGAGCTGATCCCCTACCAAAACATCAACAATGATATTCGAAGAGGCATGCGCAAAGCAAAGGATAACTGGATAAAAGATAAATGCCAGGCGTTTGCGACGCGCACGATGGTACGCGCACGATAGATCCGCTCGTTTATCTTGCAAAGCATTCAATAACAGAGTGTATTTACCTTTGATTTGATCTTGCGTTGTTGTTAGAAGAAGCTTGTTATAATGTTGAAAATTTTTGTTGGTCGATATTATTGGAGAATCTTCTAGGGCTGCTTGTTTACCATCGATCGAAGCATCTAGATAGATCCAATAGAAGCTGAGAGATTCTTTTATGATGAAGAAAGTTGTACGACGTAAGGGAGTGATGACGAAGTTTATTTTGAATGGTTGTAATGCGTCACGCTGGTACGTTCTAACGCTACCCGGAGTATAGAGAAAAACTATATAATTGATGAACTGTGTCGAGATAATAGAGCGAGAAAGTGAAAAGCGATTGAGAAATTGTATGCAGTTGTTGATGTGTGCTGAATAAAGTTGGAAAACCACGACTCCTGCCTTGTTGCTGGGTGAACAGGTTGCGTGGATAAACGAATCCAAGTTACACTTATCAGGATTCCAGCATCGGTGCGAATCAACTTCTGATTAAAAAAACAAAACAATAGCGAGTGTAACACCAGGATGTTGTTGGTGCTCTAGGTATTTCTCGCAGATTATTCTGAGGTTGAAAATTTGATCAGTGGTACTTCGCCCTGCCCTGAATCCCGCTTGTTCTTCAGCTATGATTTGTTCAGCTTGGAGTTTTAACCTGTTGAGTATTATTTTCAGAAAGATCTTGTTGGGATGGCTGATGAGGCTGATGGTGCGGTAATGTTCACACTCCTGAAGGTTACGTTTTTTGGGAAAAGTGATGACAAGCGACTGTGTCCATGGTGTAGGCCACTTCCCACTCTGCCAAACCTTGTAACAAATAATGGTGAGTGCGTCAATCATCGCTTCTCCTCCTGCTTGAAGCAGTTCCGCGGGTATGTTGTCCACTCCCGCTGAAGATTCAAGTGAGCACCCCTTGATACATAGGCGAAGTAGAAGTTGTTTGCCTGAAAAAGCCGCTATACGATTTGATGATGGGGAACTTCGACGGCGCAAGACGACCCGACGACCCCGATCCAGAGTGAAGTTCTTCCTCAACTCAACTCGTCCAGGTTTCGGAGGAGGATCCATTGCCATTTTCCGATGGAGACCTTAAAGAGCTGCTACGAGATAATGTGGCTACACCGGCTCAGCCCTGCCGACCAGAAATCGTCAGTGCTGTCACTACCAGGGCCCAGGCCATGAGAGACAAGACGTCTATGCCACCGAAGGTCGCCGACAGCTCCAAAGCAGCCATCGTGGACAGAGATAAGCTGATCCAACTCCAGGAATCTGATGTACTTTAAACAAGTAGGGGAACCGTCACGACCACGTGACCAAAGGTAGTGGCACGGTCTATTTCGAGGTGAAGGCCAAGATCCTGTACAGAATCTTCCAGCACCCGAGGGTCAACGGAGGGAAACCGTTACGTCAGGTCTTGGTACCGTTACCTATCAGGCGGCAAGTGATGGAAGTAGCTCAAGACTCCATCATGGAAGGTCACCTGGGCATCAAGACGACGTCGGACAGAATCCCGGCGGTGTTCTACTGGCCAGGACTTCATGCTGACGTCAGCCTTTCTGTCGATCATGTGACATTTGCCAAAAGACCGTACCTCGAGGAAGGGTCCCTAAAGTGCCTATGCAGAGGATGCCTTTGATCGACCGATCTTTCAAGAGGGTGGCCTTGGACCTAATCGGCGAAAAAAAAACAACTCCGAGTGAAGAAGGTCACCAATGGGTACTAACCTGAGTGGAGTAGCGGACTCTGTACCCGGAAGCAGTGCCTATGAAGAAGATTGACACTTGGGACACAGTTCACCTCTGACTTCATGAAGGAAGTCAACAGACTGCTGAGCATCCGGCATGTGATTATGACGCCCTATCATCCAATGTGCAACGGGCTAGTCGAGAAGTTTAATGCTACGATAAAGTCCACCCTGAAGAAACTTTGCAGCGAGCAGCCCAGACAATGGCATCGCTACATCAACGCCTTACTGTTCGCCTACAGAGAAGTACCGCAGGAATCCACCTGCTTTTCTCCGTTCGAGGTGTTGTACGGAAGAACCATCCGAGGGCCGATGCACATCCTGAAAGAACTGTGGACGATGGAAGTAGACACCCTCATGGTGAAAAACAATTACCAGTACGTGTTTGAGCTACGATATAAGCTGGGGCAGGCTCTCGAAATAAGCCCCAGGACTGTGGAAAGCAATACTATGATCGTAGAGCTGTGAACAGAAAGTTCAAACCTGGCAACAAAGTGCCGGTGCTGCTACCTACCGATCACAATAAGTTGCTGATGCAGTGTAAAGGCCCATACGAAGTGGAGACCGGGGTGAGGATCAACGACTACAATATGAAGGTCGGCCAGCATTCCAAGACATACCATGCCAACCTCATTAAACTGTACGTGGAAAGGCCATCAGAGACTGTACACGCAGCAACAGCAGCTGAGGTGGACCACGGCTTTGACAGCGAAGAACTGTTGGAACACGGAGACTTCCACAGCAAAGACGGTATCGATGATGTTAAGCTAGGACTAAGCCTGACGGAAGGTCAAAAGATGGAGCTCAAGGACATTATGGGAGAGTTTCCCCATAGTTTCAATGATGTCCCAGGCTCTACAACTTTGGTCGAACATGAAGTCCACCTCACTTCAGATATTTTCGTTCGATCCAAACCCTTCCCGATCTACTTCAAGGCCCGTGAATCCTTGAAGAAAGACATCGATGAGATGCTGAAGATGGGCATCATCAGGGAGTCCAGTTTCCCTTACGTGTCTCCTGTCGTGATTGTTAAGAAGAAGGACGGGAGCAACAGAATATACATTGACTACAGGAAGGTTAACAAGATCACCATCTTCGACCCTGAGCCGATGCCTACTGCGGCAGACCTATTCCGTCAATTATCGGGGAGTAAACGTTTTTTAGAAATTGACCTCAGCAAGATTTATTGGCAAGTTCCCGTGCGTCAACAGGACATACCAAAGACCACTTTTATAACTCCTGATGGATCGTACGAGTGCCTAAGGCATGGTCAACAGCGGTGCTACCCTGAAAAGAGGAATGAGGAAGATGCTAAAGGGATGGACAACGTCGTGTGTTACTGGGACGACCTGCTAGTCCACACCAAAACATGGAAGGAGCATCTGTTGACCTTGAGTGAGTTGTTTCACCGTCTAACAGAAGCTAACCTGATCGCGAGACCCAGCCGACATTCGATGAATGAAGTAAGCAATAGAGGATGCACTAACTCCATGAAAGTCTACGAGATCACTGTCTTTGACCCTGGGCCGATGACAACCATAACGGACGAGGGCATTAGCTCCGTGTGGATAGACTGAGGACATTGACACTTAATAAAAACATGTGTGGCGGGATGGGAGGCCACTGGTGCAAGCTTGGGAGAGAGGTTGTCTACCTTACATTTTTTGGATAGACTAGCCTTGGATGGCTCTTGCTGTGCAGAATCCTTTGGAGTGGCCATTGGGTTATGCAGGACAAGGCGACACGACATGTGTTCTCCCCGGCTGACTATTCATCTTCTGCTTTTGGTGGTGAGCAGGACTACATTGTCGGCAGGCATTTAATGCAAGTCAGTGGCAATGGCTTGTATGGAGTGTCGTGGCACTAGTACCCGGCAAGACTAACAACACGCTTCACCGCCTTGCAGAGCAGAATTTTTATTTCCCTCTTACGAGGGATAAATAAAAATAACAGCTCGGGTTGGGCCGTGTTCTCAAGGTCGTGGCCAAAAGGCGGGAGTCAAATACTCCGCTCATCTAGCTATGCATGTGTAGACATTCCAATGATTTTGGAGGGCACAGATGTCATGGTATTATGATTTCAACAAAAACACAGCCATCACTATCATCAACCATCATCAACCATCATCATTATCAATCATCCATCATCATTCATCATCATCATCCATCATCATCCATTATCATCCATCATCATCAATCATCATCATCATCGTTGCCAGTTGGTCATTGTTTATAAAGTCCAGCGGACTGACAAAAAGCCGAATTAGGACCACAACTTGGTTGAAAGAGGACTCTTTCCCGATCCGTATAAAAGCGCGCACTATTGAAATAACCCTAATGGTAACACCGAAGGTAATCCTCCAGCCGGTCACTTTACAATACAGAAATCCCATGCATGGGACGCTCAGGACGTACTCTAATGTATCGAACCCCCGGTTACAAAAACAAAATATAATATAAACATCATTATAAAATATTAACAAAGCACATAGGCTACATATAAAATGCCTACATTGCTAAATAATAATACGATAAAAAGCGCTAGTGACCATTTGGCAGAAAGTGTCCAATATCCCCAAGCTGACCTAACATAGCCCGTACACGAATAAGGAGTTTTGGGAAAGGGTTTCAAGAAAAACGGTAGATGACTGGTTTTGCGAAGAAGATATAATAAATTAATAGAACAGAGCAGGAGCGAGAAAGAACAAATGAGAATGACAGAAACAGCGGGAGTTTAAAGCACTACATTTCACAAAGTGGGATAATATTTATACAGAAATCATCGCCACCACCACGGGGGGTGGAGGTGTTGTGGGTTGGGGGTTGAATCATCATCGCTGTCGTCGTCATCATCAATATCATCATCATCTTCTTCTCTCGCTACCATCAATCAAACTACCATCCTTTAGTGGTTTGCAGTAATGCTGTTAGTTTTTATTGCGTTTATTTGTGCTATCTTTAGTAATAAATAAATAATATTGTGTGTACTGTCTCTTGTGTGGGCTACGCCATTTCTGTCCCTTTCTGGATCCCGATGCCTTCCGTATAATAGCCTATAGGGAATGACCATACTCTAGGGAGGGTGGGTGGCATTACATTATTTAAAACGTGTTGGGATATTGACCTGCTTGATATAGCTGCAACTTTAAAATATACTGCAATAATTTATTGTTTTCAGACATCAATGAATGCCAACAGACGCCAAATAATTGTCGCACTGGAACCTGTCAAAACACTGAAGGTTCCTACACGTGTTTCTGCCCCGAAGGCTTCACCGGGACCAAGGTATGTTTCTGATTATGATTAACAATGGGAGGAGTTAACTAAATTGCAAACCATGAGCGAAGTATCACAAAGAAAGTTAGCAAAGTTATAACTGTCCTAGACCTGTGGACTCTGTAGTCCTTTTCTAACGGAAGCAAACTTTATTTCGCCAAGTGACTCATATACAAAGGCACCTGGAATATACTGTGATGTTGGTCAAACATTCATGTAAAAACAAAATTATCACTCTTTTAAGTGACGTACAAACCTTGCAGATCATGAAGGCACAGTCAAGATTGGAGGCAGAGCAATCTCCAACCTCCCTTTTGCAGATGGCATTGATGAATTGGCTGGAGAGGAACACGAACTTCAACAGCTAGTACAGAGGCTTGACACCACCTTCAGAGCATTTGGAATGAAAATAAGTGCAGAAAAGACCGAAATGATGACAACAACACCAGTGACATGAACACAGCCATCAAAGTCCAAAACCAATCCCTCAACACGGTGCACAGCTTTAAATATTTAGGAGCAATTGTATCGGACAATGGATCCCTACAGGAAGTGCTCTACAGGATAGCACAAACAAACTGCTGCCGTGACAAGATTGAAGCCCATTTGGAAAGACAGGACTATCAGTCTACACCCCAAGGTAAGGTTGTTGCGCTCCCTTGCCATCTCCATCTTCCTATACTCTTGTGAAAAATGGATCATCACAGGAGATCTACAACTAAGAATACAAAGTTTGAGAGGATGTGCTAAATAAGACTTCTGGGCATTTCCTATACGCAGCACCTCACCAACAATGCAGTCCGACAGACCATCAAACATGCCATTGGACAGCACGAAGACATGTTCCCAGTGGTAAAGAAACGGAAACTCCGAAGGTATGGCCATGTCACCAGAGCATTGCAAAGACCATCCTGCAAGGCACGGTGCAAGGAGATATAAGAAGAGATAGACAGAAAAAGAGGTGGGAGGACAACTTTCGAGAATGGACTAGCTTGACACTGAGGGAAGCCATGAGGGTTGCTGAGGATAGAGGAATATGGAGTACGCTGGTTAAACGATCATCTGTGGTACCCCTACGACTTTCGAGTTACGGGATAGGATAGGACATGCCATCCACCACCATACTCCACAATTACTGTTCCACTCACTCTCTCACATCTCCCTCTTCTCGCTCTCTCTCTTTCACTACACAACACAGCACCACACCCATCCCCGTCCTACATGCACACACATAAATATACATATATCTATATAGATCTTCTCACGCTCTCTCTTTTACTACACAACACAGCACCACACCCATCACCCGTCCTACATGCACACACATAAATATACATACATCTATATAGATTTTCTCCACAAACAATCAACACAAAACGCTTAAAGGAGAACATTACAATATTTCTCATGTAAAAGACGTTATATTAGATGTAACAATGTAGGATACTATTAAGACAGTATAATTCAAATGTCTTTAAATATTACTCGTTTTACATTACATGTAGGTATAAATATGGCACTGTGGTAACAAGAAGGTAAAGTATATTCTAATGGATACATCGACTTTCAGGCTGTGACAGCCAGCATTACGGCGTCAACTGTAATAACACGTGTGGTGCGGGCTGTAATGGTGGTACTTGTGACTCAGTGTCAGGACGCTGCGTCATCAGCAAATGTCTGCCTGGCTTTCAACAGACACCTCAGTGTGACCAAGGTGACATTTATTTTATGTTTTCGACACTCTCCTGTATACATTACGTAATTCATTAGAAGTAGTAGTAGTTATCCTCGTTGTGTGGTCTTTCAGATGTTTATTTATTCGCATGGCGTGAGTACTTATCACAATCGTTCACACTGATTTCCATCAATGATGTTTCTAAGAAGTAGAGGGTGGAAGGGAGTGGGGAGTTTTAGCAATTATATTTTTCTTCTTCGCTCCCTGCTTGGGAAATCCCGGGTTACTATAATAATTATAACAGGACGTCAGATAGCAGACGCCGAAGAATGTAAACTTTTCGCATTTTGAAATTAGGCCTCTGAGGTACGCTTTATGTATCTATCTATTTATGTATTTAATCATTGTTATATAGCGTATTTTTTCAGTTCTAGATCTGCTCAAGGCGCTGGCCGATACAGGATCTAACTCAAGCCACCCAAGGGCGTCCACTTGCTGCCTTGACCGCACAGTCTGACACATCACTGAACACAATGGTAGCGATCAGGGATGAGGAAGAAATGAAAACTATACACTGAAACAACCTTCAGACTTCGCCACACATTAAAAAAATGTATGAGCTCTAGTGTTAATTATTAATATTATTAATAGCAACAGTAAGATGGCCAGTGCTCATAGCCAATGTGTATGCCCGGGTCACCGGCAATCGAACACCAACCTTTGAATACGATCTCGCCACTCTCGCAACTGAGCTATCCACATTTCGACAGGCAGGCGAAGATCACGGCATAGTTAAGTGCTGAATCGTGTAGGAAACAAACGTGTTACCAAGAGCAGGGGAAATGTTTCTTTCGTTGAAACGCACAAATACGACAAAGAAATGCACCCGAGGATGCATGACTGAATTGTGCATGTACCAGACATATTTACATTTCATGTGTTTCCAAAATACACTCCCTGGAAGTTTGCAGTTTTCTTTCTTCAAATCATGGCAAAAGAAAATTTAATTTCGCCCGAAAAAGCGAACAGGGACTAACAACGCGATTGCACAGATGCGATCGTTCTAAGAAATAAACCAGGGAATCACCACGAAAAATATTTTCGTTGGGTTGCAAAAAGTATCTTCTGTTGGTTTTCGCTGTTTTGATTTTCATTTCCACCGCAAATGTAAACAGGAACTAAAGTCGCACGGCGCAGTAACGATCGTTCTAAAAAATAAACCAGGGATTCAGCGAGAAAAATATGTTCTTTGAGTTGCAAGAAGTTCATACTTTTAGCTTTCGCAATTTTGATTTTGATTTCGACTAAAAAGGTAAACAGGAACTAACCTTGCGCAGGTACAGATGCGATCGTTCTAAAATTAAACAAGGGAATCACCACGATCAATATTGTCTTTGAGTTGCAAAAAGCCCCTACTGTTGGGTTTCGCGATTTTGATTTTGATTTCAACCGAAAAAGTAAACAGGAACTAACTTCGCACAGGTCCAGATGCTATCGTTCTAAAAATAAACCACGGTATCACCACATAAAACATTCTCGTTTAGTTGCAAAAACTCCCTAATAACTTAATAGTTACGGACAAGAAGCACTACTTTTTGTTTGAATAACATGTAACTGCTTGTAATCATCTATTATTTTCCTTTCAGAAACCATTTCTGAGCCCTTGTCTGGGGGTTCTGAGAATTTGGTAGGACCTATAGTTGGTGCCATTCTGGGTTGTGGTGTTCTCATATGTGGCACTCTTCTGGCAGTTTTCTGGTAAACGTGTATTGTTTGTTGCTTTGCTCTGAATGTGTTTTATGTAATTTATATTTGTTTGATCACTTCGGTTCAGAATGTAATTTATTCTTTAAACACATACTGATGATTTTAGATACACACGCATACACCTTAACTGCTGCATTTACTCACACACGCATTTAAAAAATAATGTGCGCATGTGTGGGGAACCACTTTGTTTACTACTGCCTTTCCCCCAGTCCGCTTTGATTTTGCATGCTCCCAGCCATTTATGTATATATTTTGTACTAATGTTTAATGCTTGTGTGAATGCATGAGGGTGCGCTTTGAACTGTTTCTTACTTTGAAAGGCTTATAAAAAAATCTTTATTTATTTATTTATTTATTTATTTATTTATTTATTAGTAGTAGTAGTAGTAGTAGTAGTAGTAGTAGTAGTAGTAGTAGTAGTATACTGTAGTATCGATAATTTATTTTTAAGACTTTCCTTTATACTCCAAACTTACAATAACTTGCAGCAGGCCACGCAGTACAAAGATAAGAATTTCACCTCGCCTGACCCCGACCCCATGCTCCCTGACCAGTTAAACCACTTCTACGCGCGATTTCATACGCTCAACGTAACCCTGAGCTCTCCCCTGCCCCCTCCTGATCATAATCTCGTGGCCCCTTTCACAATACAGGAAGACGCAGTTAGAGCGCTGTTTAAGAAGCAGATTGCTAGGAAGGCCCCTGGGCCAGATGGTGTAACCCCAGCAGCTCTCAAATCATGCGCTAATCAGCTTGCCCCAGTATTCACTGACATCTTTAACGCTTCCCTCCAACAGTGCTCAGTGCCTAGGTGCTTTAAGACATCCACCATAGTCCCGATTCCTAAAAAGAAAACTATCAGTGGGCTAAATGACTACAGACCCGTGGCCTTAACATCTGTGATCATGAAGGTGTTTGAGCACCTGGTGCTCCGCCACCTTCAGCGGGCTACAGAGAGCCGGATGGACCCACATCAGTTTGCGTACCGGAAGAATAGAAACGCTGAAGATGCAGTGGCTCTGGGATTGCATTACATTCTGCAACATCTTGACACTCCCAAAAGTTATGCTAGGATTCTCTTTGTGGATTATTCCTCGGCATTCAATACGATCATTCCTCACAAGCTGTATAGCAAGCTAGAGAGCATGGGAGTAGAACAGGCCTTGTGTAGGTGGCTACTAGATTTTCTCCTTAACCGCCCCCAATCAGTAAGAGTAGGCAACAAGCTCTCCGACCCACTGACCCTGAGTACAGGTGCACCACAGGGATGCGTATTATCTCCCCTTTTGTTCACCCTATTCACGAACGACTGCGTGTCGCACCATAATAAGGTAGTCATATTAAAGTTCTCAGATGACACCACGGTAGAAGGTCTGATCTCTAACAATGACGAGGGAGCATACAGGCAAGCAGTGGAGGAGCTCGTGGCTTGGTGCATAGACAACAATCTGGAATTAAACGTCTCCAAAACAAAAGAACTAGTGGTAGATTTCCGTCAAAACAGAAACAACATGCAACCCCTGTCCATCAACGGGGAAGTAGTAGAACAAGTAGACAGTTTCAGATTTCTTGGCACAACCATTTCCTCAGATTTAGGATGGGAAAAGCACATCACTGGCACAGTCAAGAAGGCCCATCAGAGACTATTCTTTCTCCGCCAGCTTAGGAAGTTTCGGGTTAGCCAAGCTATCATGGCCAATTTTTACCGCGCCACTGTAGAAAGCATTTTGACCTTTTCTTTCATTGTTTGGTATTCCAACGCAAACATCCAAGATAAGGAGCGTTTAGACCGTGTTGCGCGCCAGGCTTCAAGATGCGTTGGTGGGGCCCTCCCGTCCATTGAGGCTTTACACGCGCAACGTGTCACACGCAGAGCCAAACATATTATCCATGATGAGTCCCACCCCGCCCACGTGCTCTTCCAGATGCTCCCCTCAGGCCGTAGATTCCGTTCCCTCCCCAGCAAAACCACACGCTCACTGAATGCTTCTTCCCGTGGTCTATCAGACACTTAAATCAATTATAATGATTATTTAGGCTGCTCCTTATTGCGTGCACTTGTATAGTCATATTAGTCATGAATTGCGGGAGGGTGCTTCTGCGTGCGAATCTATTTTAGTCATCTGTATATTTGATGTGTCTGATGATGTACATTAAAAATCATGCACCTGTTTTGTTATCTGTAATTCGGTTGTGTTTGTTGATGTCTGTATTTCTATGTTCTACATGAGTGTTCTAGTCAGGCGTGGGTCTGCTCTCTAGTATAATGGTGGTTACATAGGTCGCACTAGATCTATGCTTTATTCGTTTGTTATGTATCTTGTGCATGCCTGCCGCTGATCTAAAGCATTCTTTGTGTCATGTATACTATAATTGTATGTATGTCACTTGGCGAATAAATCTTGAATTGAATTGAATTGAATTGAATTAATACCGCAACATTTGAGTTGACACATGTTGCGGTATTATTGTAAGTTTGGAGTATAAGTTTGGAGTATAAAGTTCAGTTCTTACTCGCTGTGTTGTAGCTGGAAACGCCATGCAGCAGGTCCGAACATCAGAAATACAACGACCAGTAAGTGTTTTTGTTTGTTGTCTTCCCTTTGTTCCCCATCTGACTCCAGTCCACCTTTTGACCTTCGTCATGATTGTTGTCTTCCCTTTGTTCCCCATCTGACTCCAGTCCACCTTTTGACCTTCGTCATGTTTGTTGTCTTCCCTTTGTTCCCCATCTGACTCCAGTCCACCTTTTGACCTTCGTCATGATTGTTGTCTTCCCTTTGTTCTCCATCTGACTCCAGTCCACCTTTTGACCTTCTCATGATTGTTGTCACACTTGGAAGAAACTGACCATGGCTAACGGGTAACGCAGAAAAATCCAAGAGCCAGGAGCAGAGATGGAGACAGCCCATTTTGCAAAGGGAAATTAATGACGATTTTGTTGAACAACAAATTAATATTCAGTTCAGATGTCAGTTGTGTCGTTGTTGATATCAATAAACGTTTGCTTATACCGAACTGTTTCAATGTTCAGGAGCCCTGCCTATGACACAAGTACCCAGCACATCGGGAGAAAGGGAAGCGGAAACTTCCGACACTGTTCCCAACCCCGAGCAACCCAAGCCTGTGGGAGAAAGTGACGTCAGTGTGTATGAGGTCATCGGCGAAAACCCTTATGAGGCACTTCATCCTTACTCAAATGACGGCACACCAAAAAATGACGCATATACAAGCCTCGGGGTGACAGGAAAGAAACAATGTAATTAAGAACAAATCATTACCAGTTTAGCTGAAGATGCAGTTTTTTTAAATGAAATTTGATCCCTCTTAACTTGTTTTCACTGTGAATGAAATTAGAACTGCTATTATTATTGTTGTTGTTGTTGTTGTTGTTGTTGTTGTTGTTGTTGTTGTTGTTGTTGTTGTTATTATTATTATTATTATTATTATTATTATTATTATTATTATTATTATTATTATTATTATTGGTTTTGTTATTATTATTATTATGTGAATCACAAATAATATGTTTTCTTTTTAAACCAGATTAATGCCATTACACAAGCTTTTATTCTCTTCATCTGGCCTGTCATTATGTTGTAACGATGTTTAGTTATTTAGCGATTATTCGACTTTTAAAACTGCTGTATTTGACCACCATTTACACTTTACATCTTAGATGAGGCATTGTGGATCTGCCTCTTTTGGTATTAACGTCCCTCTCTTAATTTTTTTTTCTTTAAAATTACTCATTTATTTTATAAGTTGATTGATTGATTGACTGATTTTATACTTTTATTTGTTGGTTTTGTTACCTTCACTAGGTTTACATGTTGTCTTGTTTTTAAATGCAGAATAAATTTATTATGCCTGTGTATCTGTGTGTGGCTGCGTGTGATTAAGCGATTTGTGAAGCATTTTATGTTTGAATTGGGCTATACAAAATAAATTATTATTATTATTATTATTATTATTATTATTATTATTATTATTATTATTATTATTATGTCGGTTGTCAACAGTAGACGCTTCCACAGCTTTGTCCCCTCTATGTATAATTATGTTGTGCATGCACCAACAGCATAAGCAAAAGATTTTGCCCTTTCTCGTTGTAAATTGGGATTCACCAAATAAGCATACACGGAAGTTACCATTAATGTCTTCATGTGTGATGTTATGTTACACAGAGCTGTGAAAAGTGGAGTGGTTTCCATTGGTTATGTTACTGCTTGGAATTTGATTAAATCAGTTCAATTCAATTCAATTCAATAATTTATTTTAACGTCTGTTCACGTGAGAGTTTAGACCATAAACACTTTATCACGCATAGACATACAAACATTAAAGCAAATCTAACAATTTAAAGTTGAACCATAACCATAAAAAGTAATAATACCCTACTACAAAAATTTACCAACTGCGCATTTGTAAATTATGTGGGCAAAGTCTGTGATAAAAATTGCTCCATAACTGTAATAATTTTAAAATGTTTATGTTCTGTCCACTTGTGGAAAAATATATGTAATACAACACTGAACGTTTCAAACTCTTGCTTGCCTTAGACTTACAGTAATACTGTATTGTGCATGATTATATCTTAAAATTAAAAACAGTTATAAGTGACTGTATTTAAAAAAAATTATATTATTGTATTATGTTATCTGGAAATACTTTGAAATACTCAAAAATCAGAACAAGCTAAATATTGGTGTGTCGGTTGGTCGATCGCGCACCCTGTTTAAAGGATCACTAAACAGAATTTGAGAACACCTCATGGAACATTACCTGGGTTGATGGTCAGCCTTCCCTTGCCATCGTGTTTGCTCTACCCCAACAGTCGAGGTCGCTGGTAGCAATTCTTTGCCTAACAGGCAAAGTGGAGCTCTGACAATGCACTCAGCGAACTGTATAGTTTGTTTAATTCCTATTCTGGAAATTTAGTGCTTTAAATTCCCACTGTCGCTGTCTTCATCATTTGCTCTTTCCCATTCCTGATCTGTCCTATAACTCTGCTATACTTTCTTCTTCTTCGCTAGATCAATGACCTACCTTTTTTCTTGAAAACTCTTCCTGGACAAGACTCCTTGTTTGTGTATGAGGTCTGTTGGATCAGCTTGGGAGTGTTGGACGCTTTCTGCCGGGTGGTCACTAGGGCTTCCTATGATTGTATTATTTCGCACTATAGGCATTTTATATGTATGTGTTTTGTTGTTCATTTATAATGATGGTTGTATTCTATTTTGTTTTTGTAACCGGGGTGTTCGCGTAGTTGAGGTCAACCCTGAGCCGTCCCCCGCGTGGGATGTCTTTATTGTAAAGTGACTGGCCGGTGGAGGGCATTCAATTTTCCCACTAGGGTTGTTTCGGCAGATCTTTTATGCGGATCGGGGGTTGTCCGGTCCTGATTTGGCTCGGAAGAGTCCGCTGGACCTAAAGCAACAATAAATCAATCAATCAATCAATCAATCTAATCCTATCCTATCCTATCCTCTTCCATAACTCGAAAGTGGTTGGAGCTGTGTTTATGTTACACTCGATGTTGGTTTTGTTTTTATCAGTAGTTAATTCAGCCCCAATGCTGAAATCCTGAAAGTGTAACTCAGATTCGTTTATCCACTCAAGCTGTTCACTCAGCAACAAGGCAAAAGTCGTCGTATGAAGTTTTCCAACTTTATTCAGCATACATCAACAACTGTATACAATCGCTCAATCGCTTTTCTTTTTCTCTCTTCTTCAGACACAGTGCATCAATTATATAGTTTTTTCTAGACTTCAGATAACGTCAGAATATTCCAGAGTGACGCGTTACAACCAATCAAAATAAACTTCGTCATCACTGTCTTACGTCATACATCTTTCCTTAGGGTCCAAGAATTTTCTCAGCTTTTCTACATTTATCGCGAAGATTCGATCGATAGTAAACAAGCAACTCTAGAGAATTCTCCAATAATATCGACCAACGAAAATTATACCAAGCTTCTTCTAAAAACAACGCAACATTAAATCAAAGGTAAATACATTCTGTTTTTGAATGCTTTGCAAAATAAAACGATCGGATATATCGTGCGCGTCTCACACGTACCATCATGCACGTTTCAACGTAACAGTTTAGTTACTCTATTTCAAAGCTGGTTTGGGTGGTCGAGTGGTTAATTCTTGGGACTATCAATAGGAGAAGGGGAGATAATATAAACCTAGCTAATTATAGGCGACATATTTTGCCTTGACTGGTTAGCTCAACGTATTTATATGGCTATCCTTCTTTGCTTACATATTGTTCTCCTTTGAAAACTGATCATCTGACTGATACATTAACTGGTCAGTTTTCATTCATAATTAATGAAATCATTTAATACATTTGTTATTTGTACATGCAGTTTTGTTATTTACAATTCTGACTAAATTTGATGTTTGTACTTTAGGCAGTATATTATGGTTTTTTTTACCAGTGTTATGTTCATTAAGTAATATTGAATTAAATTATGACATTTGTTCATATTGTATGTTTTATTTACAAATATACATATTAAACCACGTAATACATTTAACATTGATTCATGCTGCATGTTTCATTTCAGTTGATTTTATTTTTAATTCAATCATGTAATTTGCAACAATTATGCATATGACACTGAATAAACTGTTAAGGGTGACTGAAGCTTTTTTTAAAAAAAAAACTGTTTCCACCATCAACATGTGTAGCAAATTTTCTGGGCATTCTTTAAACGCTGACATTGACAAATCTGATAGTGCAATGTGATTTGAATTTTGGTGTGATGCATATTTTGATTTGGGTAAAACTAAAATAAGGTGCAAAATGAGGAAGAGTTAGTTTGTGGAACACTAATGTGCAACGACAAGATTTTGATTGGTAATGGACCTTTTCTCTGTTGAAATTGGATTAAAAAATCATATTAAATAGCACATGTAAAAAATAAATTGACAATGTTTAACAGTACAAGCGTTCCAAACTAAATAGAACACTGACATCGAACAAAGAATTGAGTATAAAATTGCTTGCCTCTGCTACAATGCTCTATCTTCATCTGGTCCTTCTTATCTCAAAACCATGGTATACCCCTACATAGCCTCTACAACCCTTCGATCTTCTTCTGCCCCAAATCTCTTCATTCCACGAGTGAACAAATCATTTGGTGAACGCTCATTTTCATTTTCTGCTCCCACCGTCTGGAACTCCCTTCCCACGTCTCTCCATTCTTCCCAAACATCTGCTGCCTTTCGTTCTGGCCTCAAGACCCGTCTGTTCAAACTTTCCTTTGATGACACCACAATGTGAATTTGTATTGAACTCTGCATTTGTGTGTGTGTGTGTGTGTGTGTGTGTTCTTATTATTTAATAAATTTTGTATGTTTTGTTTACCATGTTTAATATTTTAATTGCTTAGCCATTTTGGTTTTTAGAAGTGTCTTATGTGAATGTAAAGTGCTCTGAGCTTTCATTAGAAAGGGTGCTATATAAATGTTTAGTAGTAGTAGTAATAGTAGTAGTAGTAGTATCGATTTTGCAACATACAATTGGTATGCAAAAACTACATACGAGGATCTATCTGGCTTTAAGATTATTAACATGCAATGTCTTTGTTAAATTTGAGAACAGGAAGGCCCAGCGAACTCTGTATGTGTTCTGTTTAACAAAATTCAGAACTGCTGTGACACTCTTAAAAACAAAACAAATATTATTCCATTCAATTGAATTCAGTTCATTAAATCTTTATTAACATTACATGATTTATGCACAGCCATTTGTATCGCATTTGAATACGTAAAAGCATGCAAAATAAATAACCATCCTTAAAACTAACACATACATTAAAAAATTAAGTGATGAGAGTAAAAACAAAAACAAACTTCGTTATTAATAAATTCATTAAAATACAACATCAGGAATACAGTAATTATCAATTCATCAATTTACCACAAATGTCAATCAATAATTTACTGTATCCAAAAACTCCGATCTCAAAATGTGAACATGTATGTCCTCTGTTCTTTTTACGTGTGTTTTATTGAATCTGTTCTCACATTTGGTTTTATATTCCAGTATGGTGGCTTGAGTGTGAAGAACAAGAATGTGTTTTAGAGTGGTGAAAATGTGAGGAAAAGTAGTGGGTGAGCAGCAGAAGAGTCTGCATGAGTTGTATGAATGTAGTTTGTACAAAAGGCTAGGATGATTGCGGGAGATACTACACGTGTTCTGGCCAAACAGTACGACGTTCTTCCATCTGGACTCCGTTTCCGTGTACCCAAGAGTTTCACTATACCAACCAGATCTAGCTTCGTCCCCAATTCCATCTAACTATTAAACAAACGCTAATAATAATATGTCTCGCAGAATGAATAGAAGTGTGCTATGGTGTGCATGTTTGGGTGTAAGTTTTTGTATAGTGTGTGTGTGGGTGTGTGAAGAGGGGGAAGGGGAGCGGTTGTCTTAATTTTGTCTCTCCCCTCCAACTATTTCTTATTGGAAACTTTGTACATTTTATTACTTTACTGTTGCCTGTTGCTTTGATATAGTCTATGCATTTGTTTCAACCTTTATTGAGTGAATGTTTGTAAATGCTTAAAAAAACAACATTTATTGTTTTTAATTTTTTGTAGCACTGTCAGCAAAGCATGTGTTAATTTATCTGTTTGAGATAATAAAGTATTCTTGAATTTTGAATCCTGAATTGAATTGCACAACAAAGTATTAAAACATCGCAATCAATGACAGCAAAGGGAAACAATTCAGTATACAACACAGACCACCACAAGGGAGGCAAATATCAAAACAGACATCACGCATTCACACACACGCTCACCCTCAACTCCCACTCACAAACACACACACACACACACACACACACACACACGCAAGCGAGCTCTCGTTCACGCTCACATTCACTAACAGCGCATGCGCTGTAGTGTGTAGCATGTATTCCAATACCAATGTAAATCATAGAGCTGGTCATTTAGAGCAGCAAGGTATCTGGAGACTCTGCAGCAAGACAAGGCACTAGCCATGACATTTGGTCGAGTGTTCATTTAGACGGTTGATTGCTGTAGGGATGAAAGTAGATCGGGAACACTGGGTTCTAGAGCGAGCACAGCGAAATCGTACATGAGAGAACAGAGGTTCGAATAAAGGAGGCAGTGAGGAGGAGAATGGAGGAGATGGGGGGAGGCACTTTGAATGGCTGTTGTCTTACTGAGGGTTCTCCTGTGGAAAAGTTCCTGTTTACACCAGACAATGAATTTCTGCTTTTAACAGTGTTTTGTACCAACAAATTCAAATCAATAACACATTATTTCAAATTCTTCCACATTTGTCTGCTTCTTTGCCTAACTTTGCATCCACTCGCAAAGAAGAAACAGTTTTAGCTTGCCTTCATATTAGGCATACTTGTCACCCATAGTTTCCTTTTAAAAGGAGAAGAACCACCATGGTGAATTGCATTTGACCAATCATTTTCCGTTCGCCATTTTATGTCTGAATGTGCTGATCTGATTGATGAAAGAGAAAGATAATTTGGTTCAATACCTTTCAAAGACATTTTAAAAGTATGCAATAGACAACACATGTTTCAATTTTTACATGATGTTGGTTTGTTTTATGACATTTAAATCATATCGTCTTGTTTGGTATTGCTGGTTGGATTTTATTGGTAAGACTGATTTTAGCGACATTTTTTATCATATTTAAATGTTAACAGTTTAGTCTGATTTTACTTTATTTTATGTGGTTTTGATTCGGCTGTTGGCAGTTTGCTGGACCCTGTAAACACTGATTATCTATCTATCCATCTACCTGTTTAAAGTAAAGTGGCCATACTTCTTCTTCTTCGTAGTACTGTAGATACCCCGTTTTCGAGGAAATGACTCCACAACTTTGGTGTGCACAGCGAAGGGTGTTCACAGATTTAAAATCAGGCAAAAGTACTATTTGAGGATGAGGCAGTGAGGTAGTCTGACTGGGTTAAAATTGTGTTAAGACATATGTACACGTAGTCGTAGGAGGTATTCATTACAAGATGTTTATGCTCCAGTCTGTCAGCGATGCTCTGAAAGATGCGACAGACGAGGCTGATGCTGATTCAGCGCTCAGAGAGTTCCATAACCTTGTAGCTGACGGGAAGAAGGAGTGCTTGTACACATCTGTTCTAGTGTGGGGGACAAGGAGTTTCATGTTGTGACCCTTAGTGCTCCTGTGGGCTCCACGCACAAGTCCCAGTTGGCAAACGTCGACAAGGCCGTGCATGATACGGTACATTATGGTAACCTTGTCGACCTGTCTCCGCTGTTGCAAGGGTTCCAGGTTCAGCTTTTCCAACATGGATGTTGCACTGCTGGTCCTGCTGAAGTCATGTAGGATACGACGGGCTGCTCGTCGTTGGACCATCTCCAGTGTGGAGACTAGGTGTTGTTGATGGGGATCCCACACGACCGCTGCGTACTCCAGTAGAGGACGGGCGAGGCTCTTGAAGCACTGAGACTGGTGGTCGACAGCATCAGCTCCTCCGGTGACATTCAGCTCATGGGAGATCAATGAGGAGTTTACTGCTAACAGGGTGCCACCATATCCATCGCTTCTGTCATTCATGTATACATTATACGTAGCAGGAAAGAGTTCAGCTGTGAGGATGTCAGGTTTGAGCCAGGTTTCAGTTCCTATGGTAATGTCTGGTTCTGTCGTGCTTAGGAGGGTCTGAAACTCTGCTTTCTTTGGTCTCAGGCTCTGGAAATTTATCACCAGGGAGCGAAGTGATGTGGATTTCAACGGTTTGGGAGTGAACGAGGCCTGGCTTGATGTGTCAGGTGAGAAGCTAAAGGCTAGTTCATCGGCATTATGATCAGTACGGTTTGGTGTTGAAGTGAGTGGAAATGTCCCATGGGATCCAATGCTATCTTGTTGGGAGACTGGCGAAGTGGGCCGTCCGACAGAACGAGCAGAAGTGGACGAAGCTCTGGACATATCCTCAAGTGATGGGTGACTAATTTGAGAAGGCTGTGTGTCCTCAGGTCCTAACGCATTCAGTACAGACTCAGCTGAAACTGACTTGAAGAGCGAGCTAGAGAAGTTTGGAATGCCGCAGTAAAAGCAAGACCAGGGGGTTGCTGTAGTGTTTCTCTGATAAACACTGTCACGCATGTTAATGCACTTTGTGTGATACCATGTCTCGCAATCATCACAAGCAATACCTTTCTGATTTATTCTGACTGCCTTGCTACATTCTCCACATGGGAATTGTATCTTTTGGGGGCCCATGCTAACAAAGATCCGGTGGTTCACAAAAGGTGTTCGTGCCACGAGACCAGGGCACTTTTTGGGTAGTGTTATAGGCCTAATGGTTCCATTATCACACAGGCCGGAGCTACAAGTCAAGCGCCAAGCCTCAAGAGGTTGCCTTTATTGTGTTTCAGTGTTTAGCCCTGGGAGCTAGGATTTAGATGAGTTTTTAGTTGAGTCCCTGTGAGGCTGCGAAGAGAAGCGATGAGACTTGATAAGAGTCTATCTTACAAGGTACTGTGCGAAGTTACTATCCGCCATGTTGGTAATGAAGAACAACACTCACTGCGAGCACGGATTGATGTCCGCCGATAACAAGGTATCGGGTGTTATATATTTATATAAGTGATATAATTTGCTTCTATAAACCCTTATGCACGAAATACAATCACAAATTGACTATTTGTTGGATATTGCAATTAGAAAAGAGACTTTATCTGGCGTGACACTGCAGATAACCTGCGACACCCCACGCATGCGCACACCCCCTACATACATACGAATTACACACAGAATTGACAGACATGTTCCTACACTCCTATGCAGTCCCCACGAGCAAACCTGTACGGGTTACAGGTTACGAAGGTGTATGTACAGAAGACCAGGAAGTTGAATGCATCAACTGGTCCTGATTTGGCTCGGAAGAGTCCGCTGGACCTAAAGCAATAATCTTGTATTGTATTGAATGCATCAACAGACCGACCATGCACTGCAGCTAACGAGGTATGATGTTATCCACAATGAAGAGACATTCACAGCGCTACTCACATATTATCCTATCCTATTAAAGGTCGTTGGGCACCACAGATGATCGTTTAACCAGCGTATTCCATCTTCTCTGTTCTTAACAACCCTCATGGCTTAGTTCAGTGTCAAACCAGTCCAATCTCGAGTGTTGTCCTCCCATCTCATGTTCTGTCTCCCCCTTCTCACATGCATGCAAGAATAAAATAGTGAATCTTACTTGCCTATATTAAAAGTTTCGATTAGTTTAGGATTTATCACTGTGTGAGTTAGTTAGTTATTTATTCGTAGTCCCCTATACGCTATTGTGTCCGGGGACGTTAATCTAATCCAAGACAAGTTATTCATTGCTTACAGGGTCCAGCGGACTGCAAAGAGCCGAATCAAGACCACAAAATCAAGACCGCAACTTCGCTGAAAGAGGACTCACCCCTAATCCGCATACAAAATCTGCCGAAACAACCCTAGTGGTAACACTGAAGGCAATCCACCAGCCAGTCACTTTACAATAAAGACATCCCACTCAGGGGACGCTGAGGCTATACTCTAATTTATCGAACCCCCGTTTACAAAAACAAAATAAATACAAACATCATTATAAACTATTAACCAAACACATACGTATAAAATTCCTACATTGCCAAATAATAACATCATAGGAAGCCCCAGTGACCATTTGGCAGAAAGCGCCAAATATTTCCAAGCTGATCCAACAGAACTCTCACACAAATGAGGAGTTTTGTCCTGGAAGAGTGTTCAAGAAAAAAAGGTATCACCGTGTTCTTTCCAATATGTTTGTATAAAGCGTCAGAAGCCAGTGTTCTACTGCAGGCAAAAGAACAAGATTAAAATACGGATTTCTAGCATGTTGAAGTTTTGCACACACGTGCAACCTGTACAAATGAACATTAAAGCTGACAGCATTTTCTTGAAACATGTACACTGTAAAATATTAATTAATTAATTAATTAAATTATTTATTTATTTATTTATTTATGTATTTATTTATTTAATAATTCTTATTTAGCCCTTTTTCAGCTAACGAGATGCTCAAGGCGCTGGTCGATACAAGATCTAACACAAGCCGCCCGAGGCGCCCACTTGCAATCTTTGTCTGACGCACAGACAACTGAGCACAGACCTGGACCACCGAGAATGGGTAAGAAGGGACCGGGGATGGGTCAGAAGGGACCGGGGATGGGGGACAAGGAACCTAGTGTTTGCTGGGTATATGTGTGTCGAATAGGACATGGGTGTCATGATCTTTAAAGTCAGTGCGATGGAATGCGTGTGTACACAGACTAGACCTCGGTTTATACTCTCATCCGAAGGAATAATACATATAGGTTGTAACTTGCTAGCAGTAGCATAAGTAGTGTAGACCTACATGTGTATATAATGGGTAGGGTATGCATATTTGAAATAGGAGATCGTCTTAACATTGTGAAACGTGACTGAAGCACTCTCAGTAAACATAGGCTTATGAAACGCTTGGTTAACAGGCTCACATTACATGTCGCTGTGGTACTGATGGGTCAGCCCAGTGTTCTTCCAAGTCTATATTCCCCAGGACTTTGTCATTTAAAGTTTAGTTCTATGTTTCTCTAAGTTCTATGTTCCTCTAGGTCTATGGTCTATGTTCATTTAGGTCTAGGCTCCCACAAGGTCTATATTTTCCTTGGTCTATTATTCTACTAGAAGTGTGTTCCCCTAAGTCTATATTTCCGTAGGTCTATATTGCTCTCAGTCTATGTTCCCCCGAGGTCTATTTCCCTTAGTCCGTATTCCCCTAGATCTAGGAACCCCTAGGCTAATATTTCCTTAGGTCTATATTTCTCTAGGTCTATATTTCCCTTGGTATGTAATTGTCCTAGGTCTATATTCTCTAGGTCTATATTCCTCTAGATCTATACTCCCTTTATCTATATTTCCTAGGCCTATATTTCCCTAGGTCTATATCACTTTAGGTCTATATTCCCTAGGTCTATGTTCCTCCAGATCTTTGTTCTTCCACGTGTATTACTTGACAACATAAAGACTGTCCACATCTCTTTCCAATTCAACATGTTCTAGAACAGCCCGCTACCTATTCACAGCTGGGCGAATGAGGCTGTGTTATTTCGTTTTCCTTGTCACTTCCACAGTCCAAATCACCTACTAAGAAGAAGAAGAAGAAGAAGAAGAAGAAGAAGAAGTTTTCGTGTTGTGTTACGTCATTTTATGTTAGTGATACCTGACAAATGAGATAACACAATATAACCCAAAGTGGATTGAAGAAAGAGACCAAGGAATTATATTAACGATAAGTAAAGAAGAGCCTCTTCATCCTAATATCACTCAAGGTTCCCTTCTTCTATTAGAATATTATTAAGCTATATAACAATGATATTAACTGGAGTTAATTTACAACTGAAAAAATGCATTATATCATCTGTATGAAATTATGTATTCGGACCACGTTGATTACCAACCCAACAGACAACGAAGACGACATAAACTTGAAATTAATGACGTTATCGAATGATAGATCGGACAATGTATGTGATTTGAAAAAAAGATGAATGAGGAAGAAAAGGGGGGGGGGAGACGTGGAGGAGGAGGAGTAACAGCACTTTGCAAAAGTGCAAAGTGTAAACATCATGTTTACCGATACTGGTACAAGGAAGAACACAGAAAGACTGTAGGAGAGTGAGTTTTGTAATGGTGGAGCTGTCCTTTTCGGTACCTTAAGACGCTATAGAGAATCAGGAAGTTTACCGAGCACGCAAAGCAAATAATCTTACGCTACAAAGCAAACTTTAGAAGCAGGCTCGAGGCTGTGGCGTCAACCAACCATACCCGGCTATGTTTATTCGCTGAATTCATTTGCAGTTCAAATACTTCACTGTCTTATTCATGACGGAGAGTGGCAATAAATCTTGCGAGGTTGTGTTAGGACTAATTCGACACAAGACATAAGAAAGAAGACATTACTTTTATTGTCCTAAACTATTGAAAAATACTTTGCAAAAGAAACTATGAAGGAAAAAAATGCAATTAAAATGTATACATAAAACCCGAGGAACGATCCGACGACTCGCGTAATCCACTCACACTCCATACTAACATTCTGTACATGTACTAACATCGCATACTATATTATTTACAATTTCTGATCACTCGGACTGTTCTATACATCAAATTTAAACTCTCTCTCTCTCTCTCTCTCACACACACACACACACACACACACAATGGCAGCAACATAAAAAAAAGACTTTACAGCTCAAAAGAAATACTGACACCTTAACCTTACGCTTTATGATTATAATCTTAGCTTCTGCTAGAGCTCTCACAAGCTATGATTATAATTATAAAGCGTAGGGTCACGTGCTAACATTTTATTATTGTGGGATATTCAATAGAGAAATACCTACTAGATACAAGCTCTCGTATATAAAGATAAGTTATGGATGTATAAATTATGAATATTATTATAAAGCGTAGGGTCACGTGCTAACATTTCATTATTGTAGGATATTTAATAGAGACATAACTACAAAAAAGATAAGTTATGGATGTATAAATTATGAATATTATTATAAAGCGTAGGGTCACGTGCTAACATTTCATTATTGTAGGATATTTAATAGAGAAATAACTACTAGACACAAGCTGTCGTATATAAAGATAAGTTATGGATGTATACATTATGAATATTATTATAAAGCGTAGGGTCACGTGCCAACATTTTATTATTGTAGGATATTTAATAGAGACATAACTACTAGACACAAGCTGTCGTATATAAAGATAAGTTATGGATGTATACATTATGAATATTATTATAAAGCGTAGGGTCACGTGCTAACATTTTATTATTGTGGGATATTCAATAGAGACATAACTACTAGATACAAGCTCTCATAAATAAAGATAAGTTATGGATGTATAAGTTATGAATATTATTATAAAGCGTAGGGTCACGTGCTAACATTTCATTATTGTGGGATATTCAATAGAGACATAACTACTAGATACAAGCTCTCGTATATAAAGATAAGTTATGGATGTATACATTATGAATATTATTATAAAGCGTAGGGTCACGTGCTAACATTTTATTATTGTGTGATATTCAATAGAGACATAACTACTAGATACAAGCCCTCCTATATAAAGTTAAGTTATGGATGCATACATTATGCACATTAGAAATAATATGTCTACTACTGGGACAGCAGCACCGGCACTAAGAATAGGAGATAGACCTACTTACAGTGAAAGGTATTATATTAATTAAAGGGACTCACATTGATCACGCCCTCTCAAAAGATCCTTTTAACATTCACAGTGAGTGTTGCCCCACTGACTAAAATAGCTCACAATAAAAAAAAAGAACTCTTTTGAAAGTTTAGTTATTGTTTAAATGAATACATTCCGTAGTTTTTGTGCTTGTTAACAGCAAGGGCTAGACACCACTCTGGAGCTAAAAAACAGACAGAACCCGTTAAAAAAAAGTCTCAGAAGGATTTTCGCTTTAGGTAGATAAAATATACCCTTTCCTAACACAGACACCAAAGACGCACACTTCAAGCCGCCTGGTTCGTTCAAAAATAGGGTCAAAGGTCAGGCGGATTTACTGTTAATAACAGGGGAAATAACTCCTTGTCAGAACTAAAGTGGAAAATTTAAACTGTAGAGGTTGGTTTGAGCAACGAAAGCCCGCTGTATTATTGCCTAATGTCAAAACAAAGAAAGCCCGCTGTATTATTGCCTAATGTCAAAACAACGAAAGCCCACTGTATTATTGCCTTATGTCAAAACAACGAAAGCCCGCTGTATTATTGTCTAATGTCAAAACAACGAAAGCCCACTGTATTATTGTCTAATGTCAAAACAACGAAAGCCCGCTGTATTATTGCCTAATGTCAAAACAACGAAAGCCCGCTGTATTATTGCCTAATGTCAAAACAACGAAAGCCCGCTGTATTATTGCCTAATGTCAAAACAACGAAAGCCCGCTGTATTATTGCCTAATGTCAAAACAACGAAAGCCCTCTGTATTATTGCCTAATGTCAAAACAGCCAATTTTAGGGTAAACCCGTTTTAGCCAAAAGTAAACAAAGCCTTGGGACTGGGGCCTTTTAGCAAGTATATCCCTACATTATGTGTTAGATTTAGTTTACAGATAAAAATATATCACACATCGGCTTCACTTCCACACACACGCATACCCTCACTCCCTCCCTTCCCACTCCCCATTCCCCTTTTTATTTAGGGTCAAACCACACATTTCAACCTTTGCGAGAGGATTGACGTTGAAAAGCCGTTGTCCACAAACACATAAGCCATTCCACATCCCACCCTCCCCCCACTCCCAAAAACATACGCCTCTGCTCACCACTCGTACCACCCTAAACAATGTAGTTTGCATATCAAATCTTCCACACCTTGCTTGATTGAAGTTGAGGGGCCAGGTAGATCAGTTGGTAGAGCGGCTTGCTAATAACCGAAAGGTCCCTGGTTCGAATCCAGGAATAACCAACGTGTAACCAAATTGTTTTCCATTTACCATCAACTGGTTCTCTGGTGTCAGAATAATGTAACCAGTATCCGCCTATACGCTTCGCGTAATTCGGTGTCGTGTGACAACTACCCTGATGGAAGAGAATTAACTTACCTGGGGTGGAATTCATGGCCAGTTAAATTATAGGCGATGGTTAACGTTACCAACATTGGTTTTGTAACCAACAATGGTATCGTTAACCATCGTTTAGCAGATCGCAATTCATGAGCGAGTGTCCACGCATTGTTACTTAACCAAGGCTATTTTTGGGCTGTGCGGGAATATCCGTAAGGGGGCATAATTCAAGCAGCTGTTTTCCTTCTTTCGTCAACAAAATAGGCCTATAATCCATCGGAATCGTGCAGCCGCACGATTAAAGTCTGGCAATGGTGGCGTGATTAGTAAGCCTACCGACAGCATGCTGGATATCATAGTGAGCAAGGAGAGCGAGCTTTTTGTTGGGGTGAAAGGAGAGAAATCACTTTTGATCACTTTGTAGTTTGTAATGTTAGGCCTACATTTTGTTTTTAGACTGAGGTGTCAATTTCTGCCGTTTCTGGGTAGTTTGGAACTTGAAATGTTGTCTTTATTTCGTAGGGTTGCATTACCCTACGAGTATAAACTATACAGATACACAATAAGCCTACACATCACCAGTCAAAATCCAACAACAATATTTTAATAATAATAATATTAACCCGTTTTATTAATATGACAGATTATTAAAGGTGCCAGAGGTATAAAAACAAAGAGTGAGACACACATGTAAAAGTGGTGACAAAACGCCTTGCCGATCACACAGTTTCAGTCTGTCTACCGCGTTCGTTAACGTGATGATATCATGCCGACGAAAACGAAATTTTGATACCAGTTCCACATCATCAAATTTGTCAAGTGGATTACTTCTGTCGCGAAATACTCTCTCTCTCCTCGGAGCTCGTCTCTGTCGAAGTTGCCACCAAACGATGGCCGCCATTTTTAACCAGTGTTCCATTGGTTATCGGGTGGTGCCCCCTCCGTTAAAATAACCATGGTTAGCAACCGTCGTTAACTCTGCTAAGGCCTCATGAATTTAAAATTTCCAGCTTAACCAACGTCGTTAATTTTACCAACATTGGTTAAGCCTTAACCAACGGTCATGAATACCACCCCTGTTCAGATTATTTTCTACCCCGACGTGACCTACTTTGCTGTCACGCACAAAGTCCACGCTATTTCTAACGGGTGTTCCTACACAAAGTACACGCAATTTCTGACGGGTGTTCCTACACAAAGTACACGCTATTTCTGACGGGTGTTCCTACACAAAGTAACCGCTATTTCTGACGGGTGTTCCTACACAAAGTACAGGCTATTTCTGACGGGTGTTCCTACACAAAGTACACGCTATTTCTGACGGGTGTTCCTACACAAAGTAACCGCTATTTCTGACGGGTGTTCCTACACAAAGTACAGGCTATTTCTGACGGGTGTTCCTACACAAAGTACAGGCTATTTATTACGGGTGTTCCTACACAAAGTACAGGCTATTTATGACGGGTGTTCCTACACAAAGTACAGGCTATTTATGATGGGTGTTCCTACACAAAGTACACCCTATTTATGATGGGTATTCCTACACAAAGTACACCCTATTTATGACGGGTGTTCCTACACAAAGTACACCCTATTTATGACGGGTGTTCCTACACTCCCTCACCACATCCAACACTCTTCCCCACCACACCTGCCTAATTTGAAAGATACTGTCATCCTGACCTTTAGATGATTAGGGTAAAATAATCGCGTTAGAAAACTATTTTAAAGATACAGATTAGAGATAAAAAAAATATGTCGCACATCGGTTTCTGTTCCACCCACATGCATACCCTTACACCCACCCTCGCCCCATTTAGGGTCAAACCATAGGTTACTTTCTTTTTATGAAGAGAAACATGTGAATAATCAACTAGTGTTATAATATATAAAACATATCCTATTTAAATGTGTTGCCTAAATAATTATTTTACTCTAAAGAATTCGTGCATTAAAAATAACTACTCAAGGAAGGAATCAACCGTTTGACCACTTCGTGTTCTAAAGCAAAATTCTTTATCAACCCGGATGCGACAATAATATCAGGTGTCGGATTTCACTCACTGGCTGAGCGCTTGGTGCAGTAAGAAAGAATGGTGTTCTTCAGTCATTGCCTACATATCTAGGCCAGTTCGTAATGCAAGATTTCTCTATTCACGCTTGAACAGGCATTAAACTTCCTGGTCTTTGTGCACATACACCATGAAAAGTTTCTCTTTATCAGTTTGCTATTTTCAGTGCACTGGGGTGGTAGCAAACTACACTGAAGAAGATTATCCATGTGTCAGTTAGCTGATGGACACAGCACTACAGCGTTGTGAACATGTCTTTCTCTTGCGTTTGTTTGTTGGCACTGATGGTGTCGTCCAGCTATGAACAGCCAAGTGGTTATAACTGGGGTAAGAGAATTGGTGTTTCTGACATAATACATGTTGCCGATGACGATGACTACTTGTCCATCTCAAGTATCCATCCAATGAATGCTGGTTGCGCATCAAAAATGTACGAAGGAACTATAATCACTCAGGCAGTTCATCTTGTTCGTTTACACTGTGTCAAAGACAGTGGGCTATAACAGTATATTGGACATTGTGGTATTATGATTAGAACCAGCGCACCAGCGTAGAGATTTCAACTACAAAGGCAGAAACTCAAGATTCCAAGAAAAGAAGTGAAGGTTGACCTACTTGAATGGAGAACACGCCGATCGCTTATAGCGGAACGAATCAGCCCAAGAAAGTGGTTTTTAAAAATACGAAGTTTTAAACGGGTATCCGGAGCTGCTGAGATTCAACAACTAAATTAAAAAGAGAGAAAGGGAGAGAGAGAAAAACTTTTGGTTTGGATTTTTTTAAAATTGGGGATAAAGATTTTAGACTAATTAATAAGTCTAATCTTCCAATCTGTCTCTTAACAAATTAACATAATAAAGAACTCAACATTTACTTAGAAATCATATTACACACACACACAAACACACACACACACGCGCGGGCGCACACCATACCATCATCTTTGTCATTAGAGAGGGAGGGAGAGAGATCTGTGGGAACGACTCTTACAGCGCTGCCTCTGAGAGAAGAGAAAAGATCGCTAACACCTTACTCCCCAACAATTAAATGGTGACAAGAACCTATACGTGTACGCATTACTGCGGATCCACCATTTATATATGAAGGTATAGCTGCCTCCATTCAGACAATGTGAATAGCTTACAATTTGCCACTATTAATATTGAAATTGTGTCTGTGGACCTTTTTATTGCGGACAGTAGTAAGTGAATTGGGATAGTCATATTACACAAAACTGGCTGATTTTATTTGTAGCCTAATACATTTTGCTGACTTTTCAAAATGCATGCGGGCATTATTTGCTGTTGGAAGGTAATCTCCTCAAGCTTTTGCATATTCACAAGTATATTTGACTAGCTTATGATTTGTGCTACGATTGCCTGTGGAAGTCTACTTCAATCTGCATGACTGAGAGGAAACTAGGAAGAAACAGAAATAATAAATACATGAATAAATTACGAAGAGAGAGAGGGAGGGAGAGAGAGAAGATACATGATAATTTATTGTCCCCCTTTTCACACAAAAGAATGTAACATGTGGACTACATGACATAAAAATGGAACATGACAAGGACGATATCAAAGTCAATAAATAAACATCACATATGACGTCGCCATTCATTCACATAAATATTCTCAGACACTCAACCAAATACTATTTTTTAAAAAAACAAAACAAACTTGTTAAGGCAATAAAATATGTAGTGTACAGTGAGATAAATAGCATGCAGCCAAATTCAGGCATGGCTAAAAAGGAATTGTCATAGTTAAACAGGTAAAGAATCTAAGGGGAAAACAGGAAGGAAGGAAAAAAGAAATTACGACGAGACAAAGAAAGAAAAAGAGAGAGAAAGAAAAAAAAGGAAACTTACTAGCCAACGTTGTATTAATAGTTTGCAATATAAGCAAAAGCTACCTGAAGTTTGAAACCAACGACAACAATGGTTATGCTAATGGAAATATCATAAGAACCAACGAAAATCCTATTAAAGAAAGAAATTAAGAAAGAGATAATGAAAGAATTAAAGAAAGATGCAAAGAATATACAACAACAAAAGACATAATTAATATTTTTATTTAAAAAAAAGAAGAAGAAAGAAAGAGAAGTTTGAATGCACAAGTGATATTTCGCCATCAAACTTAATTTTTTCTATCACATAACAAGCCACTACATTTTCCTCTTAACAGAGAACGCAGCGTTAAATAAACAATGCAGAATGTCGTCGTATTACAACGATAATGGTCAGTTCAACAACTGCAGCGCTGTTATCAACGGAAATACGAGTACGATTTACGCGCCAGGCAACTGCATTCACACTGAAGTGTATGACAGGACTCCGTCGTGGACTGTGGATCTAGGTCAGAACTACACAGTGGAAAGGATCACCATCTTCGCACGAGGTCAGTCATGATCCGAGTTGTGGAAAGGTAAAAGTAAATACAATAAAAGTACTAGCTCCTATATTAGAGCTCACTTTTCACTATTCCAATCTAGCTCGCACACTTATGATTGTTCCTATACAGCTCACTTACCATTGTTCCTGTATAGCTCACTACCCATTGTTCCTATAAAGCTCTCTTACCAGTATTCCTATACAGTGTTCCTACATTTACCATTGTACCTATGTCACTCACTTACCAAAGTTACTATATCTCACTTATTAATTGTTCCTATATAGATCACTCCTCTTTGTTTCTATATAGCGTACTTATTATTATTCCTATATAGCTCATTTATCATTATTCCTTTATAATTCATTAGTATTTTTCGTATATAGCTCACTTATTTCTGTTCCTATATAGGTCTGATATTATTGTTCCAATATAGCTCTCTTCTCATTGTTCCTATGTATCTCACTAACCATTGTTCCTATTAAGATAACTTATAATTACTATATAGCTTACCATTGTTCCTATATAACTCATTTTTCAGTGTTCCTAAATAGCTAACTTATTGTTCCTATATTTACCATTGTTCCTATATAGCTCACTTATTCTTCCTTTATATAACGCTATGTAATGCAATCACTTGTAGACGGACCGCTAACCCTAACCCTAACCCGTTTCAAGCGGAATATGTGTAGCACTGCCTTACCCTACCCGTTGAGGCAGTGCCTTACCCTACCCGTCATTCCCAGATCGTTTTTGGGAGCCGCCATGGATCCGAGAACCGAGCCGGGTTCCCAGATCCAAAGGCCGGGTCTGCTGATAACCGTAGGGAAAAGTGTTAACCGGTTATGTAGGAACATTTTATAAGGATATATATATATATATATATATATATATATATATATATATATATATATATATATATATATATATATATATATATATATATATATATAAGTACAAATCCACCCATGGGGCGACCACTGTAAAAAGGGCCCTTAGGGTGACCAGACCTATATCCTACACTATTGTTAGCTCATTCATGATTCTTTTCAGTTAAACTTTGCTTTAATATACTACAATTGTACTGCTCATACAAGAAGGTTAGGAAATGTGTATTCCCAGACAGCTTTCTTTGGTGGTCGCCCTAAGGATTTTAATGCTCCCGCGGCCCTTAGGGTGACCGATCCATAGGGCGACCGATCCATAGGGCGACCGCATGATGTCTGTAAAAAGGGACCATGGGGTGACCAGTGCTATCAAACAACTGGATGAAGAAAAGAAATGACGATATATAGAATTACATTTAATATGACACCCTAGGTGCATCAGGGTGCAATTATATGCAATAGGATTACTGTTACTGTGCATAACCTGCAAGTCCTTACCAGGATGCAAATAGAGACAAGAGTGCCGACGCCTAGCCTACATCGCACTTGTTAGATCCACTCTCGAGTATGCCGCAGTGGTGTGGGATCCTTACCTCCAACAAGACATCGACAAGCTGGAACGCATCCAACGCCAGGCTGCACGGTTCATTATGAGAGACTACAGATCCCGGGACCCAGGATGCATTGGCAGGATGCTTCACGAGCTCCACCTCCCACTACTTGCAATACGTCGCCAACAACTCAGGCTGACCATGCTCTACAAGATAACCAGAGGACTAGTTACTGCTCTCCCTCCCAACACCTTCCTTACTGCTGCCAAGAACAAACGGAAAATCCGCCCCACCACCTTTAAAGGATATGACACACAGAACATCATAGAGAGGCAGATAAACAACAACACATGCTTTATTATACCACCCTCATCATCAGATCTCTACAGAAACTCCTTCTTCGTAAGGACAGTAGTGGAATGGAATAGCCTTCCCGATGACATCATCAACCTATCCTCACCTAGCTCATTCTCCACTGCAATCGGGAGGTACAGGGAGGCTGACAAGTTCTTATAGAGTCAACATAATAGAACAGTGATTTTAAACTTTTAATTGTACACATATCACCAGGCTTCCACAAGAGGAGCCCTTTTAAGAATATAATAGGCAATATGAAGTTAGTACAAAAAAAACTATGGAGCATAATTTTTTTTTTTTTTTTTTTTTTTTTTTCTTTTCTTTTTTTTTTAAATCAAATTAATTAGCGCGCACACACCACCACCACGTTAATAGCCATCTATGGCTCCTGTGGTGTTTTCTGCCAACAACATCATCGGCAGTATCCAGATCCAGATCCAGATCCAGAGACATCGGTGTATATGTACACACTCGGCTACACACATTTTTCGTCTCCTATACGTGCCAAGTGTCCGGAGACGCTAATCTAATTAACAAACAAACAAACAAACACATTTTTACTAAGAAGGAGAGAGAGGGAGGCCGAGTTGACATTTTTCTGCACTCGTCTCTGCAAGATGATTGGTCACATGTAGCGTCATGAGACAAGCGCGCCGCGACAGTCCTGCTGGAACGTGCGACCAGCGACTTTGACTCCACCCCTACAGCTTTGCGAGCGACTTTGACTCCACCAGACAGCTTTGCGAGCCTGCCATTGGCTCACCACTTCATCCTTGATTTGTGACATCAACTATTCTGCCTAATAAGGTGTTCAAGGGCTCCACCCCGACAGCTTTGCGAGCCTCCCATTGTCTAACCACTTCATACTTTGTGGCTTCAACTATTCTGACTTATGGAGGCTGCTTACGTCAATTTTTTTCTTTCATCTTGCCTATGTAAGGCTAAATTGTATGTCCTTGTGAGCTGTAGCATATACACTCATCTTTCTCATTCACACAGGTGGAGGGGGGGGGGGGAGGGGCAAAGCCGTAGCTCAAGTGGTAGAGCGTTCGCCTGGCACACTGATGACCCAGGTTCGAATCCCGTGGTGGGCGATATAAAATGTGGCCATTTTCACTGTCAATTTTAGCAGTATGATGGCTCTTGTGGTTCAGTGTTGATTTAGGTCCCTACCCCTCTGTCCCTGGGATGGTTATCCCCGTCTGCCATATCGCCAATGGTGGGTGTAGACGTTAAACCTCAATGTTCATTCATTCATTCATTCAGTCATTCATTCATTCATTCACACAGGTGATGTAATGACAGTAAAACTGTTGACAAAGTGAAGTAGAATATATACCTATATATATTTTTGATATAGACAAAGGCGGACAACTGTTACTGAGATATATGATAAAATATGTCAGGTTTGGCTCACAAAAACTAAGTCCATGGTCTTGAGTGAAGTATACCTAATTCGTGTTCGGTTTGAATCGGGTTTGTTGCAAAATGATCAGCTCGAGTGTATCTTAGGTACCAAATCTCAACACCGGATGATAAGATACAACGGAGATATGGGATAACAAACGTCAAGTTTGGCAAAAAAATTTCGAAGAGTGTCAAACAGTCAACTCTCCCCAATGCCTGCTTCGATTCCCTTTATTTTCGAGGGCAAGGTGCAAGGGTGGTTCCCGATCGGTGCAGTGGTTCCCGAGATATAGAATGTATACGACGCGAATCGCGCAACTAGTCTAAACTGTGTTCATATCACCATCCCATAACTCGCAGATCGTTGGGGCTGTTTTCTTGTTTTTGGGGGATACGCGGCAGCTGCATTAGATAAAAAGCTATCCCATCACCCATACCATCACTGGGGGGGGGGGTGTTCTTATCTCATCACCCACCTCACGGGGGCACCCACCTACCCCCCACCGAGGTGATGTGTTTTTAACCACCATCTGTCTTGGCAGATGGAGCTGATCATTTTGCAACAAACCCGATTACATTACATGGTTATTGCTTTAGGTCCAGCGGACTCTTAATAAACCCGATTAAAATTGGTCAAGAATTAGGGGTACTTGACTCCTTTGTTATCCTATATCTCCGTTGTATCTTATTATCCCCAAACAAATTTCACTGGAAAATGTTCCCGCTATTGAGCTGATCATTTTGCAACAAACCCGATTAAAATTGGTCTAGAATTACGGGTAGGGCATTCAAAAACATGTATCAGCTACAATCGGACCTAAATTGAAAAATGACTGAAAAGGAATCGCGCTATCGAGCTGATCATTTTGACACCATCCGCACTAAAAGCGGTTAAGAATTATTGGTTCTATGAGTGTTTTAGTAGTTTTTATCTGTTATCTTGTATCTTTATGTCTTTAACCCTTCATATGGTCAACAGTTTAGTGTCAATGCTCAGCTTGTTTTAACCAGAAACATAGCTAAACTATCGCTCTTTAATTGGAAAAGGAACGAGGTACTCTGCGGCAGGATAGGACAGTCCCGGCTGACCCCCTACTGCGTCGCTCACTTATAGATGTGATTGTGTGTGTGTGAACGTGAAAACTCAGCCTAAGCTGAAGATCGTATGTGTGTGTGCGTGTGGCTGCAGATACACACACACTGGTAACAAAATGCGAACATCAAAAGGATTTGTAACGCCGCACGCTCAAAAACTTGGCCAACTTACCATACTAGAGTAGGCTTATTTGAGCAAACCAAATAGCTATTGTTGTTGAATCAATTTTATTCTGATGAATAAAATTTGATACATTTGCCACTAACCCTAACCCTACTAGTGTGCGAAATTAAAAGGAAATCGTAGCTGCCATTTTTGAAAAAATCTCAAAAAGGTGGTTTTGGAGACATGTTTTTTTGGGGGGTTGGATCACTAAAACAGTCACTCTGAACTCAATAATTGAGCTAAGCCAATGATTTTGATCTCCTAAGCTAACGCACTACCATTAGACCACCGTGCAATAGGGTTATCTGTGGTGAGGGTGGGTAAAGGGCGGTGATCTGAACCAACATACACGCTCACCTGTCTCATCTACAGGTGATGTAGTGATGGGATATGAATGGGGTAAATTGTTAGTGTAAGGGTAAGTGTGGGGGAGGAGGGGGCCCAACCCCCTCTAGTTATGGGATGGTTAATAGGATAGCTTGATATATATTGATACATAGATGTTCAGTAAGATTGTAAATTGCAAACTGTGTAGGGTACAGTTGTTATGTTTTGTGTGTCTTGATTATGTTCATTTCTCAGAGAGAGATAATATAGTTCTCTTGTATGTTGTATCTTGTATCCCCTAATGCTGATTCCGCGGCACATCCTATAGTATGGCAAGAAACTAAACGAGCCCCAACGACCCCCGAGTTATGGGATGGGTGATAGCATAAGAGCTCCCGAGTTATGGGATTGGTGATAGATGAAACTGTATAATCGTGGCGCTATTTGCGTCGTATAAATTCAATAAGTCAAGAACCACTGCACCCAGTCTGTTCCCATTTACCAGTTATGTTCAAGCCCCACCCCTGCACTTAGTCCCCAAACACGGAAAGAATGGAAGAACACGTTGGGGAGAGGTGACTGATTGAGATGACCCTCTTAAAATCGTACAATTGGTGCGCGATTTGTGTCGTTCAAATGCAATAAGTCAAGAACCACTGCACCCAGCCTGTTTGTATTTACCATTTATGTTCAAGCCCCACCCGTGCACATAGTCCCAGAACATAATAAGAATCCATCAAAACGTTGGGGAGAGGTGACTGTTTGATTGAGATGACCCTCCTGAAATCCTTATACAATATGACCAAATACTTTCGATCCCAGTGGCCACCTCATGGGGATGAATTTGGCTGCTTTTCTAACATTGTTCGGTCAGGGGGTGTGTGCTGTACCCACTTCGTGCACCTGAATGGTGCATTTGGCAGTATTTTGGGCGCCAGACGGTTTCCCGCCCAAATGACCGGCCGTTATTGGGAGATTGGAACCCTTTCAAAGTACAGAAATCGAAGAACCTGAAGTTTCTCCTCAACCCATCAAGTCAGGCTCATATTGGGCTCATCCCCAAGAGGACCCCCTGAATGTTTCACCTATCTCAAGAAGAGTTGATGGATCACAACCCAAACCCCTAACCCTAACCCTAACCCTAACCCAGCATCACAGCCACTGTCTACATATGAATAAGCAATAGCCTAGCTCTTTGGGTTGAGGGAGAGGTGACTGTTTGATTAAGATTAAGATAGTTATGGGATGGGTGATAAGATACGACCCCCGAGTTATGGGATTGGTGATAGCTTGATCTCTATTGATAGATAGATGTCCAGTAAGAATGTAAAGTGCAAACAGAGTAGGGTCCATGTGTTATGTGTTGTGTGTATTGATCAAGTTCATGTCTCACAGTCAGATAAAGCTCTGTTGTTTCTTGTATCTGGTATCCCCTAATGCTGATTCCTAGACACATCCTATAGTACGCCAAGAAACAAAACGAGCCCCAAGTTATGGGATGGGTGATACGATAGGAGCTCCCAAAGTGATGGGATTGGTTGATAGATGAAAGTGTGTACAATCGTTGCTCGATTTGCGTCATATAAGTTCAATAACTCAAGAACCACTGCACCCAGTCTGTTCCCATTTACCAGTTATGTTCTAGCCCCACACCTGCATTTAGTCCCCGAACACGGAAAGAATCAAAGAACACGTTGGGGAGAGGTGGCTGTTTGATTGAGATTGAGAAATCTGGGAGTCCACCTTGATAGGGCACTTTCAATGGAACTCCACATTAACACTCTCTGCAAGGCCACTTTCCTGGAACTCCGCAGGATTAGTCATATAAGACCCTTCTTGACAGTGGGCACTACAAAGAATTTGATGTCTGCTTTTGTACGGTCAAGAATGGACTACTGCAACTCCCTGTTTGTAGGTCTTCCCAACACTCTACTGGACAAACTTCAAAAAGCACAGAACAACGCAGCCCGTATCGTGCTCAAGAAGCGCAAATTCGACAGCGCGAAACCACTTCTTCAGGAACTCCATTGGTTGCCAGTGCGCGCGCGTGTCGAATACAAAGTTGCGATGCTTTGTTACCGCAGTCTGCACGGGCTAGCACCTTCTTATCTGTCTGAGCTCTTAAAGCCATATCGTCCATCCAGATCTCTCCGTTCCGCTGACGCTGGTCACCTTTCTGTGCCATGCATCAAGCTGGAGACGTATGGTCGTCGTTCTTTCTCCTTTGTTGCTCCTACACTTTGGAATTCCTTGCCTCAGCCTCTCCGTAACACCCCTACTCTATCTGCATTCAAATCTAGACTTAACACATCTTTTCCATGAACACCTCTTGAAATAAATTCCTGCCCACCAGCCGTCCTTAACCTCTTTTTGTGGTCAACGTACCTTCATCATCATCGTCATCATGGTCATCATCATGGTCGTCATCATCATCATCATCGTCGTCATCAGCCTCATCATATCATCGTCACCGTCGTTGTCATCTTCTTTCTCAGTGTCATCGTCATCGTCACTGTTTTACTCATCTTCGTCGTCGTTGTGGCCCAGGTGTGTTTGGCTGCCTGAGTGTCTGTGCAGGTGTTGTGTTGTGGTGTCTTTTTGTGGTGATAATAGTAGTTGTTCCATGGCGTTTTTAAGTAAAGTGCTCGGTTCTGTTTCTGTGTGAAATGCACGTATACTGATAGAGATAGACAATTTTATTGTGCTTTGTATTTTAGTGTGTGTGTGTGTGTGTGTGTGTGTTTGTGTGTGTGCGTGGGAGACATAGAGTGAGTGGGTGTGTTTGACTATGTTTTAATACTGTGGTGATAGAGATAGACAATTTTTTATTGTGCTTTGTATTTTACTGTGGGTATGTGTGTGAGTGTGTGTGTGTATTTGATTCAGTATAATTATATGTTGTTTGCATGTTAGATGCTACTGTCTTTAATTCAGCAATATAGTGCCGTTCTTGCTGTCAATATATATATATATATATATATATATATATATATATATATATATATATATATATATATATATATATATATATATATATATATATATATATATATCCTTATAAACTATGGTTTCTGGGCACCTTAAAAGTCACCAACCGGTCATTTGGGTACCCGACTTTGGATCTGGGGACCCAGCTGGGTCCCCGGATCCAAGGCGGCTCCCAGAAAACGATCTTAGGGTAAGCGCAGTGCCTCGACGATTAGGGTAAGGCAGTGCCTCGACGATTAGGGTAAGGCAGTGCGCTCGAAACGGGTTAGGGTTAGGGTTAGCGGTCCGTCTACAAGTGATAATTTTACATGTAATTATAGTGGGGGTACCCAAAAGCAAGGGGGTATATCTATATATATCAGGTGGTTTATGGGAACTCTGTCACCACCCAGCTTTTCGGGAACTTGTATTTCTACTGCTTGTAGAAAGTTTATATTTGGAAATAAGATTAATTTGCCCACCTAGATGCCAAATATGCTAACACATTCTTGAAAAATGTATTAACTTCTGATTTGAAAAATATATATAAAAACATGTTAAGGTCCCCATATCCACGTTCCCAAAAAGATTTTTGGGAACGTGGATACGGGGACCTTAATATGTTTATATATATATAATATAATATATATATTTTTTTTTGTTTACATTATTTCTTTATTATTATTTTTTTAAATTATTTTTAACATTTGTTTTATTCCTTCCTATCCTATCCTATCCCGTAACTCGGAGGTCGTAGGGGCACCACAGATAATCGTTTAACCAGCATACTCCATCTGTCCTTTCCTCATCAACCCTGATTGTTTCACTCAGTGTCAAACCAGTCCATTCTCGAATGATGTCCTCCCACCTCTTTTTCGGGCTTACTCTTCTTCTACCTCCTTGCACTGTGCCTGGAAGGATGGTCTCTGCAAGACCTGATGATCTGTTGACGTGGCCATACCATCGGAGTTTCCGTTTCTTCACCACTGTGAGCAAATTTTCAGCTCCAATGAAACATTATCAATAAAATACAATCTATCTATCTAACCTATCCCGTAACTCGGAGGTCGTAGGAGCACCGCAGATGATCGTTTAACCAACGTACTCCATCTTTCTCTGTCCTCAGCAACCCTGATGGTTTCGCTCAGAGTCAAACCAGTCCATTCTCGAATGTTGTCATCCCACTTTTTTTTCGGTCTCCCTCTACTTCTACCTCCTTGCACTGTGCCTTGCAGGATGGTCTTTGCAAGAGCTGAGGATCTGGTGACGTGGCCATACCATCGGAGTTTCCGTTTCTTCACCACTGTGAGCATGTCATCGTGTTGTCCAATGGCTTGTGTGATGGTCTGTCGGACTTCGTCGTTGGTTATGTGTTGGGTTTAGGAAATGCCCAGAAGTCTTCTGTAGCAACTCATCTCCACGCGTTGTATTCTTAGTTGTAGATCTGCTATGAGGGTCCATGTTTCGCAAGCGTATAGGAAGATGGAGATGACAAGGGAGCGCAACAGTCTTACCTTGGAATGTAGACTGATGGTCCTGTCTTTCCAAATTGGCTTCAACCTCGCCAGGGCAGCAGTTGTTTGTGCGATCTTGACTTCAAGAATTTTAGGGCTGATGTTGTACACTGTCATAGTTGCCCACAGAGCTGCGTGCCAGACTCGGTCAAACGCCTATTTGAAGTCTACGAACACATGATATAGATGTCGTTGGTGCTTTAAGTATTTTCGCAGATTATTCTGAGGTTGAAAATCTGTTCAGTGGTACTTCGCCCTGCCCTGAATGCTGCTTGTTCTTCAGCTATGATGTGTTCGGCTTGGGGTTTTAGCCTGTTGAGTATTAATTTGTTTAATTAATTTTTTTAACTTGTAAAAATATTTTAAATTACTTTTTAATTATTATTTTTTTAATTTTAAATATTAATTTATTTATTTGTTTGCTACCAATATGCGCTGAACCTTCATAGGGTAATTCTTGTTTGGTATACATGGGATTAGGAACCTGCAAGGACCAGACCCTCCTCCCTTTTTTTTGTGAAGGTGGAGGGGCCCACTTGACTATTGGCCCCCATGTTACCTTTGGCCACCCCAACCGCACTCTCCCTTCTGTCTCTTTCTTCTCCCTCTGGCTGTAAAAGGTATAATCAGGAGGGGTCAAACACAGTACAATCCGGTAGTATTACCATTTCACAAGGGCTTTTTTTCAACCTAACAACCTGAATGTAGGGATTTGAAATATTTGAAATGACATTTTGGCATGATTTATCTCAAGGAGCAAATCCATCTGTGGAGACTTCATCTGAAGTTTGGGTTCAAGGGCTGCGTCCATCAGTGGTTCCAGTCGTATCTAGAGGATACGTTTCTGTACGTCAGTGTGAACACAGCTACAAGACTGACCTGTGGGGTCCCCCAGGGGTCCGTTTTGGAACCTGTACTCTTTTCGCTTTATACCTTTGAATTTGGCCGTATCATCGAGATACACGAGCAAGGGAGGCAGCTTTTTTGGTGATGACTCTGGCCTCTACGACTCTTTCCCTCCTGATGATGCCGCTGCAGTGGAGTCTGCTAAGAAGTTTGAGCTGTGTTCCTCTGACCTCAAGGTGTGGATGACGCACAGAAACTGAACGAGGACAAGACTGAGGCCATCATGTGTGGACCTCAGAGCAAAAGAGACTCTGTATCCCTGAGCTCCAACAGTTTTGGACAGTCAGCTATCCCCTTCTTGTCCACTGTCAGAGATCTGGACATCATGATCAATGCAAACCTCACAATGGAGGATCAAGCGAGTGGCGTGGTTAGAGGGTGCTTCTTCCATCTTCACTGTCTTGGTAAACTGCGAGATGCCCTCGGAAAACAAGACCATTGCCGTCGCCTTGGTGATATTCAGGATAGATTATGCAAACCGTTGTCCAGCTTGACCGTCTCCAGTGTGTTCTGAACACGGCCGCCAGGATTGTCACCCGCAGCAAGAAGACCAGACCACATCACTCCTGTCCTCCGACAACTTCACTGGCTGCCAGTAAAGAAGAAAGTCGACCACAAAGTCCTCGAGCTCCATATGCTACGAGTGTGTGCATGAACCCACCTCCCTCTATAGTACATGAGAGACATTGTCCCTACCCACAAACCCTCAAGGCGCCTTCACTCCTCTTCCCAGTTTATGTTGTCCGTTCCAAGTGTGGATGGACACAGAAAGAAGGGTTTGGGTCACCGCTCCTTCTCCCACTTCTTCTAGCCTTGCAAAGACCATCCTGCAAGGCACGGTACAAGGAGGCAGAAGAAGAGGTAGACAAAAAAAGAGATGGGAAGACAACATTCGAGAATGGACTGACTTGACACTGAGTGAAGCTATGACTGTTGCAGATTACAGAGAAAGATGGAGTAACTCTGGTTAAGCGATCATCTGTGCTGCCCCAACAACTTTCGAGTTACGTGATAAGATATGATAGGATAGGATAGAATAGGATAGGATAGGATATTGATATATAGATATATAAAATGTGTTTATTAAGTATTTAACATATATCATTTATTTATGGAAATCCTTACCTTGTTAATTACTATGGCTTTTACTGTAATAGGGTATGGCCACGTCACCAGAGCATCAGGCCATGCAAAGACCATCCTGCAAGGCACGGTACAAGGAGGCAGAAGAAGAGGTAGACAGAAAAAGAGGTGGCAAGACAACATTCGAGAATGGACTGGCTTGACACTGAGTGAAACCATGAGGGCTGCTGAGGACAGAGAAAGAGGGAGTACACTGGTTAAACAATCGTCTGTGGTTCCCTAACGACTTCCAAGTTACGGGACAGGATAGGATAATGGTGGGCGTGGACGTTAAACTTCAATGTTCACCTCCCTTTTTTGAGAGTCTTTGGTGAGAGCTTGTATGCAGTTGTTGATGCTGCTTGCTGAATAAAGTTGGAAAAAACACATAGTAACGACTCCTGCCTTGTTGCTTGGAGAACGGGTTACGTACATAACAAATTCGAGTTACACAAGATTCAAGCATCGGGACTGAATCGGTTATTGCAGTGTAACACTGTCTGACGAAGTATTTAAGGAAAAGATAAAGAAAAGGTTGCAAGATCAGTATGCACAAAACTGGCACTCTGAAATTGACTCAAATAACATATAATATAATTAAAAAATGTTTAAAGATAATTTTGCCTTTGAAAAGTATTTGACTGTTCTTCCCTCCAATCTAGCCGCCAGTATAACAAAAATTAGAAAATCACCTCCTAAACTACCAGTACAAAAGGGACGCTTTTTAAAATTAAAAAATGTGACAGAACTTCTAATAAATGTAGTCTTATTAATCTGGGAAATAATTTTCACTGTATTTTTTTTTGTCCAATTTGCTGAGGTCAGGAAATAGTTGCACAAAAGGTTGTATTATGCTTGTCCAAATGCAAATAAATTGTGTACTTTGTTAATGCACTGTGAAATTTGACTGCGAAGAAAATATTTTCATCATTTTGTCATACTACATGTTCTGAAAAAAAATAAAAAAATAAAAAAAGTATTTCGCTTGATTTTTTGTTTTTGTTATTTGAAGAAAGGACTTCTTTATTAAATTAAACACACTCCAGGCAATACCAAAGAAACAAAAGACACACACAAAAAATTCAAAGTTGAACCTTTGTTTAGCAAGCAGCTGCATCAGTCGAACAGACAAAAAAACATAATCAGCATCAAAAATACATTCTGTGTTTATTATTATTTAGAGGAACAAAATGGTTCTGCTGCTCCTAATCATAATGATAATGAGAAAGAAGAACAAGGAGATTTTTTTAAATAAAAGAGTAAAAAGAAGATAAAAGCAACAAAGAAGAACAAAATGAAGCAGAAGAGGTAGAAAAAAAGCCTATGCATGCTTAATGTGTAGTCCACTTGCAGGTGGGATGCAGCTATCCAGGTATAAACTAGCACAACAAAATATTGACAGACACTTTTGAATGTTTGGTTTAAACAAAATTTTTATTCAGGTAAACACATATATATTTATACAGATTTAGTTAGTTAATCATTGCTTATAGGATCCAGGGGACTGCAAAGAGCCGAATCAGGACCACAAAATCAAGACCACAACTTGGTTGAAAGAGGTTAGTTATTTATTCATTGCTTACAGGGTCCAGCAGACTGCTAAGAGCCGAATCAGGACTGCAAAATCAAGACCACAACTTGGCTGAAAGAGGACTCACCCCTCATCCGCATAAAAGATCTGCCAAAACAACCCCAGTGGCAGTGGTAACACTGAAGGCACTCCACCAGCCGGTCACTTTACAATAATGGTATCCCACACAGGGTTAGTAAGTTAGTTATTAATTGCTTACAGGGTCCAGCGGACTACAAAGATCCGAATCAGGACCACAAAATCAAGACCACAACTTCTCTGAAAGAGGACTCACACCTGATCCGCACAAAAGATCTGCCGAAACAACCCTAGTGGTAACACTAAAGGCACTACACCAGCCGGTCACTTTACAATAAAGACATCCCACGCATGGGACGCAGAGGCTATATTCTAATTTATCGAACCCTCGTTTATAAAATCAAAATAGAATACAAACATCATTATAAAATATCAACAAAACACATACATACAAAATGCCTATATTGCCAAATAATAACATCATAGGAAGCCCAAATGTCCATTTGGCAGAAAGCGTCCAATATTCTCAAGATGATTACATTACATTACATGATTATTGCTTTAGGTCCAGCGGACTCTTCCGAGCCAAATCAGGACCGGACAACCCCTGATCCGCATCAAAGACCTGCTGAAACCACCCTAGTGGTAAAACTTAAAGCTCTCCACCAGCCAGTCACTTTACAATAAAGACATCCCACGCAGGGGACGCTGAGGCTGTACTCTAATTTATCGAACCCCCGTTTACAAAAAATAAAATAGATTACAAACATCATTATAAATTATCAACGAAACACATACATATAAAATGCCTACATTGCTAAATAATAACATCATAGGAAGCCCTAGTGACCACCTGGCAGAAAGCGTCCAATATTCCCAAGCTGATCCAACAGACCTCATACACAAATAAGGAGTCTTGTCCCAGAAGAGTTTTCAAGAAAAAAGATTGGTGACTGGTCTAGCGAAGAAGAAGATAGTATGGGAATGGGAATTTAAAGCACTAAATTTCCAGAAAGTGGGGATATTATTTATACTGAAACCCCCGGCACACCAACGGGGGAGGTGACTGGTCTAGTGAAGAAGAAGATAGTATAGTAGATTTAATAGAACAGATTAGGAATGAGAAAGAACAAAGGAGAAAGACAGTGACAGTGGGAATTTAACACACTAAATTTCCAGAAAGTGGGGATACTATTTATACTAAAAAAACCGGCACCCCACACGGGGTCTGCTGAAACAACCTTAGTGGTAACACTGAAGGCACTCCACCAGCCGGACACTTTACAATACACGTAAAGGCATCCCATGCAGGGGACGCTGAGGCTATACTCTAATATATCGAATCCCTGTTTACAAAAACTGAATATAAACATCTTTATAAAATATCAATAAAACACGTACATAGAAAATGTCTACATAGTACACTGCTAAATAACATCATAAGAAGCCCTAGTCACCATTTGGCAGAAAGCATCCAATATTTACAAGCTGACCCAAAAGACCCCATTAACAAATAAGGAGTTTTTGAAGAGTTTTCAAGAAAAAAGGCAGGTGACTGGCTTAGCGAAGAAGATAATATAGCAGATTGATAGAACAGAGTAGGAATGAGAAAGAACAAAGGAGAAAGACAGCGACAGTATAAATTTAAACTTAAAGCACTAAATTTCCAGAACTTGGGAATACTATTTATACAGTAACAAACGGCTCCCTCACTGTGGGGATAATACTAATAGACTGTACATAAATATATAGGTAATACACAGAGAAAATGTAGGTAAATAACATCTAACTCCGGCGTAACATAACACTGTGGTTATACAGTAGGCTTAGTGAGGGAGAAAATCCACCAACAGTGTCATAGGTAATAGGCATATTAGCACAAACATCAGTCATAGACACAGCCAAACATAATAAAAGCATACGAGTGCTGAATGTTTGGTGGGGGAAAAGAAATGTAAGCAACAACAACAAAAAGGCACAAAGATGTATTATTGATTTTGATGAGCATACTAAAATTGAGTATCAAACATAAGTACAACCCAACATGATACAACAAGTGGCTGTAGTATGCTTCTAAGTCTACAAGGACAAACATCCGTCACATTGTCGTACACATAAGCTCAGAAGAAAAAATACTTCAAACTACATAATTAAGCAAAGTTCATGTTTTCTAAAAGTAAAACAAAGGTCAAGTGTCCAATTGGTTGATTCGATTCTATGGAGCGATGGGCTGGCGATGAGCAGATGAAATGAGACTGAAGCTATGAAATGCGATGATTAAAATTGACCGATTTTATTTCATGAATCCCGGCACAAGATCTTAAAAAGACTCAATTATTTCAGTCCGTGTCACACAATAAACATCCAGACAACTTTGTGTGATTAAAACTATCTATTTCACGGACGAACAGCTTCAATATTCTACATTTATTTCACTGAAGTTCATATCACACAGAGTGTGTGATCCAAACGTCACTTATAACGTAGAGTTCCAACGAGCGTCAAAAGACTCCAAAATAAAATGGTAGATAGGACGAAGTCAGTGTCATAAATTCAATGCCGTGTCACTGTCACTATCACATGAAGCAGCTTCAAGAAGTTTATTTCACTGAAGTTCATATCACACAGAGTGTGTGATCCAAACGTCACTTATAACGTAGAGTTCCAACGAGCGTGAAAAGACTCCAAAATAAAATGGCAGATGTCCACACATCGCTCATAGTATGTAGACCTACCTACAAGTAGCCTAGTAATAAATACAGCACAAAAACAAATTAACTGTTGTTGTTGTTGTTGTATCAAATTTTATTCATCAGATTAACATAAGTTGTATTTATAACTTATTATAGAAATTTTATAAATAAATAAATAAATAAATATAAAATTATTTATAAGATAAATTAACTGTGTTGCGAAGACATGCCAAAACGTCTAAAGTCTCCAGTTTTATTATTAGTTCACGAGTTTTCACCATTAATTTTGTTATATAAAGTTATTTTGTATTCATATAAGTACCTATAGAGCTAAGTCTGGCGTATTAGGCGCATAAGTGTTAATAATAATAATAATGATAATAATTCGCTCCCTGGACCCTTTTCTCTTCCCTCTCCTCCCCCTCCCCCACCCCTCTCTCTAACATTAACGCTTGCATGTCCACAAAATAAAACAAAGTTCTATAAATATTTGGATGTAATGCACACACACACACCCACACCCACACACACACACAGGGAAACAGCTGGAAGTCACTGGAAGGTGGATTCGAAAAGATGAGTTTTGAGGTAGGTTTTAAAACTGTCATGGGACGCAACAGAGCAAAGTTGAAGAGGCAGAGTCTTTCCATTGATTTCAAATCTTGCTATGCAATACATTTTTCACTGTAGTTTTACAGACAGGATATTGTTAGGTTTAGGCGTGTTCAAGGCCATTTATTTATAATACTAATAATAATAAGTACATATATATACGTGCATTATTCTATGCAATTGTTCCAAGTGCTGGGGAGTGGTAGGAGGAATAAGGGAACATGCACATATAAACTGAAAACGGTTAAATTATTACACACATGGGAAAAAATAGTACATTTATACACACAATCAAACAGTTCTTGTCCTTTAAACACACACGGACCCCTGGGGGACCCCACACGGACCCCTGGGGGACCCCACAGGTCAGTCTTGTAGCTGTGTTCACACTGACGTACAGAAACGTATCCTCTAGATACGACTGGAACCACTGATGGATGAATTTGTGATTGGAACGGGTTCTAGAGGGCATGAGGGTCAGGTAGGGTGAAGCTGGAATGTCCACAAGGTTGTTGACCACTTTGTAGAGCATAGTCAGCTGAATTTTTTGTCGTCTGGACTCCAAGGTCTCCCACCCAAGGTCTTCAAGCATGGATGTTACGCTGCTTGTGTTGTGGTAGCAGTTGGTGGCATACCGTGCTGCACGCCGTTGTCAAGGTGGCGCGTGGTGAATCGTCCTTAACGCTAATGCTTCGTTATTCCTTCTGTATAGCTCTCTTCTCATTGTTCCTAATATAGCTCACTTATCATTGTTCCTACTTTATATAGATCACTTACCAGTGTTGCTATTAAGATCACTTGTAATGCCTATATAGTTTTACCATTGTTCCTATATAGCTGATTTATCATTGTTCCTAAATAGCTAACTTATTGTTCCTACATTTATCATTGTTACTACATAGCTCACTTATCATTCTTCCTTTATTGCTCACTTACCATTTTTCATATATAGCTTACTTACCATTTTTCATATATAGCTCACTTACCACTGTTCCTATATAGCTCACATATCATTGTTCCTATATAGCTCACATATCATTGTTCCTATATAGCTCAGTTATCAAAGGTCACTAGGGCTTCCTATGATATTATTATTTAGCATTGTAGGCATTTTATATGTATGAGATTATTTCATATTTTATGATGTTTTATTGTCTTGCCAAGGTACGCACTTATGTAAATTATTTTGTTTTCCTTTAAATTAATGATGTTGTTGTATGGCATAGTGTGAATTCAACTTCTGGTTTGCTCATTATGGTACTTTGTCTTTGATGTACACTATTGTTTTGTATTTTGTTTGTTTTGTTTTGTAGTGGTTTTTTGTCTTTCTTGGCTAAAAGTTCCTAGTGGCGAGAGTCTAAATGAACATGAATTAAAATGCTTACATTATCGTAATTGAATTCTGATGTAGTACATGTATAGCAGATGGTAAAATTAATATGGAAGATGTATACTAACATTTGCATGGTTAACATATTTGAGAGAATAATACCTTTAAAAATACAATTGGTCTATTATTTCAGCTCATTCAGCCCATAATTTTATAAGAGATTGGGCATAACAAAAGCTATTTTGTATAATTTTATTTTATTTTATTTTATCCTGTGATTCTATTAATGTAATTTAATTTGTGTCAATGTGTAATTTAGTTATTTATTTGTTTATTTGCTTATGCGACTCATTAAATTACATTTGTATAATTAATGATTTGTCTACAAATACTTTACAAAACTTTGTACTTTCATAACAGATTATAACAATCAGGAACGGATGACAAACGTAAACGTGTCTGTAGACGGTGTTCCCGTGTACCAGTTTCCATCAAATAAAGGGAAGATAAACCTAACGACCGACATACAAGTCTCGCCAAAAACAGCAGGAAGTTCTCTACCAATGAAAGGTCAACGCATCACGCTGTCAAGAAACGATCTATTGAACATCTGTGAAGTTCAAGTATGGGGTAAGTCATTGCCCTTTCATATGAATCATTGCTCGACTCGACAGACAGACATTACATATGCACAAAACATTGAGGACACAGAAATGCACACTGTACTCCATAATCTATATCTATATCTATATCTATATATCTATATATATCTCTCTCTCTCTCTCTCTCTCTCTCTCTCTCTATATATATATATATATATATATATATATATATATATATATATATATATATATATATATATATATATATATATATATATATATATATATATATATATAGGCTTATACAAGTACCCACAAACCAGGCTTACAAAGTCTCCAACCGGTCATTTGGGTACCCGGCTTTGGATCTGGGAACCCGGCTGGGTTCCCGGATCCAAGGCGGCTCCCAGAAATCGATCTGGGAACGACGGGTAGGGTAAGGCAGTACCTCGACGGGTAGGGTAAGGCAGTGCTACACATATTCCGCTCGAAACGGGTTAGGGTTAGCGGTCCGTCTACAAGTGATGAAATTACATGGAATTATAGTGGGGGTCTATATATATATATATATATATTATGACATCACCCCTGTTAGTCGCCTCTTACGACACGTCTGGAAACGTTGGGTCTATTCTAATCAGTGCCCGAACCCATATATAAATGTTAATAAAATAATAATAATAATAATAATAATAATAATAATAATAATAATAATAATAATAATAATAATAATAATAATAATAATAATAACGGAATTATGCGCCTTTTATCACACAAGCGGACAACACGATGACATGCTCACAGTGGTGAAGAAACGGAAACTCCGATGGTATTTCCAAGTCACCAGATCATCAGGCTTTGCAAAGACCATCCTGCAAGGCACAGTGCAAGGAGGTAGAAGAAGAGGGAGGCCGAAAAAAAGGTGGGAGGACAACATTCGAGAATGTACTGGCTTGACAATGAGCGAAGCCATCAGGGTTGCTGAGGACAGAGAAAGATGGAGTATGCTGGTTAAACGAAAATCTGTGGTGCCCCAACGACCTAAGAGTTACGGCATAGGATAGGATAGGAAGGCTTTAAAAGCATGATTGTCAATTATATGCAAAGTATGAGGTCAAATATAGATTGTCAAAAAATGACACCTTTTATGACGTCAATTAAATGGGGATGTCATTTTGAAGATAGTAATAATTCAAACTTGTAACATTTATCATTGAAATAAAAGATATAAAATATCCTGATTATTTAAAACGATTCGTATAGCTCAAATTTAGGTTTTAACACAGGTTTCAGCAGAATAGCTTATGTTCGAAGAATTAGATTAAATAGTTATATTTAAAATTACATATTTATTATGCATAGATTGTAAGTATTCCTCAATTAATATAATTTTTAATACATTTTCCACGACGATAGGAGATATAAGCATATATGTTGGCATCTTGGTTTCGTGTCTATTCATAAATAATAAATAAGCAATAACAATAGATTTGTGATGTATAATTATGATGTTAGAATAATTTTTGTTACAGTTAATTCATGTATTTTAATTTTAAGTTAATCTGATTAATCTGACCACATCAATACCATCTGTCGTTTGTCCTTTCTTGAGCTTCGGCGTATGGCGTCCTTGAGCCCGTTTCTTTCGAGGGACGCATGCACACAGTTGGTCAGCGCTTTTGTGACATCTAGACTTGATTATTGTAATTCAGTTCTAGCTGGTCTCCCCATTGATGAAGTTAGCCGACTGCAGCGTGTACAGAACTGTGCTGTTCGGCTTGTGCTTAAAAAACGGAGCGTGATCATGTCAAACCTCTTTTAAAGGAGCTTCATTGGCTCCCTGTCAAGTTCCGCAATGAATACAAAATTGCAGTCCTAGCTTTCAGCCACGTTGACCAGTCACGTCCACCATATCTGTCTGAGGTACTCACTACCTACACTACCACTCGTCCTTTGCACTCATCAGATGAAAAACTGTTGAAAACGCCCAAACATCGGTTTAAAACAATTGGCGAGCGGTCTTTTAGTTTTCAAGCACCCAAGGTTTGGAATGTGCTGCCTGCCGGTATAAGACATTGTACATACCTTGTTTCCTTCAAGAGCTGCTTAAAAACGCACTTGTTCCGCAAGGCGTTTTCTATGTAAATAGTAAGAACATTAATAATACTTTCTGAATGATCGATGCTGGGCATGATGTAGTGTGAATGTTGTGCATGTGTTGATGCAAACGAATGATGTGTGTAAGCGCATTGAGTTGTTATTCTAATGAAAAATGCGCTGTGTAAATGCAATTTATAATAATAATAATAATTATTATTATTATTATTATTATTATTATTATTATTATTATTATTATTATTATTATTATTATTATTATTATTATTATGTTGTTGTTGTTGTTGTTGTCTAATATCACAGATGTGAGTAGACGTTAAATTAAATAAATAAAATAAAATAAAGTGTGTTCCAATTCCAAAGTCACCTTTTGATATTTGAGATCGGATGTGTTAGGTACGCATGCGTGGGCAGAAAGGTTAAGATAACATCGGTTGTTTGAATTACAGAAGAGGAAGAAAAAAGAGGACAGAAGCGTGAGTGATAACAATAACGAAGAGCCAGAAAGTGAAGATGAATGTGTAAATAACCTTGGTATAAACCTACAGAGAAAGCAGCACCAAAAGGATCCTACTTTGGAAGCTTTCATCAGGAAATGCACCGATGAGTTTTTAGACATTAAAATAGATTTAAAAAAATCAGGGACAAATGTGACTCTTAGTCAAAGAAAGGCTCTACAAGAACTGACGATTTTAGGGCTGATAATGAGATTTATTGGATGGAAATCAAGTCGATGTGCTCAGTGAAGATCCAATAAACACTATGATAAAAGAAGTAATTAAATGGGCAGATAAATGGGAAAATATAGGTGACTTGACAGATGATGTTGTGACTTTCATTTCTAATATAAAAGACACTCATCCTGCAAAATGTAAGCCATTAGTAAAGACGCACAAGTTAGCGCCAAACAAATACAAACTATTACTAACGTGGTACTCCAACTCAACCATTATCAAAGTTTATTCAGTTGACAATTAGAAATTTTACTAGTTAGTTACCTTATCAGATAATTGACACCAAAGACTTTCTGCAATATCATCAAAGAGAATATCCCACCGCATCCCTAATCAGCAGGTTTTGCAGTCTGCGATGTTTTTCTCATTGTACACCAGTGTTAGTTAGTTTGTTATTCATTGCTTACAGGATCCAGCGGAATGTGAAGAGCCGAATCAGAACCACAAAATCAAGATCACAAACTTCGCTGAAAGAGGATTCACCCCTAATCCGCATAAAAGATCTGCAGAAACAACCCTAGTGGTTACACTGAAGACAATCCACCAGCCGGTCACTTTACAATAAAGATATCCCACGCAGGGGACGCTGAGGCTATTCTCTAATTTATCGAATCCCCGTATACAAAAACAAAATGGAATACAAAAATCATTATAAAATATCAACAAAACACATACAAATAAAATGTTTACATTGCCAAATAATAACATCATACGAAGCCCCAGAGACCATTTGGCAGAAAGCATCCAAACTTCTCAAGCTGATCCTTAAGAGTTTACAAGAAAAATGTAGGTGACTGGTCTAGCGAAGAAGTAGATAGTATAGTAGATTGATAGAACAGAGCAGGAATGACAAAGGAGAAAGACAGCGATAGTGGGAATTTAAAGCACTACATTTCCAGAAAGTGGGAATACTATATTTTATAAAACCCGGGCACCCCCACGGGGATGACGGGGGGCGGAGTGGGGGGAAGGGGAGAGGGAGGATGAGGGGGAAGGGGGGAGTGAGGCGGGACGCTGAGACTATACTCTAACTTTACAAAAAAAATTAGAATATCTCCTCCTCCCTCCTCCTATTTTGTAACTCGATGGTCGTTGAGACACCACAGATGATCGTTTAACCAGCGTACTCCATCATTCTCTGTCCTCAGCAACCCTCATGGCTTCACTCAGTGTCAAGCCAGACCAATCTCGAATGTTGTCCTCCCACCTCTTTTTCTGTCTCCCTCTTCTTCTACCTCCTTGCACTGTGCCTGGTAGGATGGTCTTTGCAAGGCCTGATGATCTGGTGACGTGGCCATACAATCGAAGTTTCCGTTTCTTCACCACTGTGAGCATGTCATCGTGTTGTCCAATTTCTTGTGTGATGGTCTGTCGGACTTCGTCGTTGGTGGTGTGCTGGATATAGGAAATGCCCAGAAGTCTTATTTTTTAATGCAACATTATCATCGAATCTATTTGTGTTGTTATTAATTGGAAGAACTCCAAATCTGATTAATGAAACTGCCACACGAAAACAATATACATCAATATCTACAATATACGATTCCTGCCCAAACTCGGTCTTGAATGAACTAAATATTTTATAGCGGTCTCTATCTCGTACTGCTGCAAACCATTCTTGCCTAAAAGTGTCTTGGAGCCTAGTCTTAAACTCTGCCAGAAAAGCATTTGTGTTACCCACTCCCTGTTGAACCCAAACAATGTAGAACCCGCACTGAGATAATATATTACGTACCCCTGATACCCAATTTTTCTTACCAGCTTGGTTTAGTAATCTATCAGCACTAACCTGCAATACTCTGAACCAGTACCTCAGTGTGCGAATCGCTGAATTTATATATAGAGGAAAACGGCCTAATTCACCATATACAATTTTATTGGGTTTTCGAATAGGAACGGCCAGAAAATTGTTGCATGCTAATAAGTGAACTTTCTCAATAGAATCAAGACGACTTAATCCCCAGACTTCTGATGAATACAATAAAATAGATTGCACCTTTGAATCAAACAGTTTAAAGAATACATCTTTTGACATCGATTTTAGTTGTTTCAGTAAACGGCATAATCTAAAGACTGCTTTCCTCCCCTTCCCTACCAAGTGGTTAGTACCAATTTTATGACTAAGCATAGTTGTAAACATAAAACCCAAATAACAATATTCATTAACTACCTCTAAATTAACTCCATCAAACTTCCAATGTTCAAATCTTGATAAGTAACCCCCTTTTCGGAAAACCATTATCTTTGTTTTATTAATGTTGACTTCTAGTTTTAGTTTTTCACAACACTCTTTTTAGACAATTTAGCTGATTTTGTAAGCCTGCTGGTGTGGTTGATATAAGCGTGACGTCATCGGCAAATTTAAAGGATAAACAATTCCATTAACCCTGGCAGGAGTTGGATGCCATGTCGACCAGAATCAGTAATGTGTTTTGCAAGTTGATTTATGAACATTGAAAATAAGGTAGGACTTAAAACACAACCTTGACGGACTCCCTTTGGGGAGTTGAAGAACTCTGTAAATTTACCCCCCACTCTGACACAAGAAGTCAATGACTCATACATGGATTTGAGGATGCTGTAGAATTTATTTGTGCCATCTGTTTGTAATGTTTCTAGACGTTTGCTATGCTGGACACTGTCAAAGGCTTTTTTAAAGTCGACAAACGCAACATATAATTTTCTTCCTTTTTTACTAAGACAGTTCTGTACAATAACATGCAATGTGAATATGTGATCAGTAGTGGAGTAGTTTCTTCTGAATCCTGCTTCATTTTCCACAATTCTGTTTCCGTTTTCTAACTCGTTGTAAAGACGTTGATTTAAAATCGATGTAAAGCATTTACTTGTGATACTGAGTAGCGATATACCTCTGTAGTTGTCAGTATTATCCGGAGATCCTTTTTTTAAAAATATGTACTATAACTGCTTTTGCCCACTGAGATGGATATTGACCTTTGTCGAACACTGCATTGAACAAATCAGTGAGGAAGGTTACAGTGATATTCTTACCAGCCTTAAGCATCTCTGAGAGTACACCGTCTAATCCACCAGATTTCCTGGTTTTTAGAGTTCTAATTGCTTTGGTAACTTCTTCTGTGGTAATTTTTCTATTTAGAATGTGGTCATTATCAATAGATTCTTCATCTTGTAGGTAATTGGCGACATCATCAACATCATCTTCGTTTTGTCTAAATAGATTTTCAAAATGCTGATGCCAGGTGTTTAAATCAATTCTGTCACTTGTGTCTTGTTTGCGGTCGCATAATATGGTCCTAACATGCTTCCAAAATTCAGCGGGGTTTCTAGATTTGGCAGCCAAAGCGGCTGCTTGATTGTTTTTAAGTGTGTGTTTCTTATCTCTAATCATTGTCTTAAATATTCTTTTAGCATGTGTATACTCTAATCTATCTGAATCCTGTCTAGTTTTCCTAAACAGCTTCAACTTTGACTGTCAGTGCACGCCCATACTACCTTCCAAGGGAATTCTCCTATGTGTTTGTGACGTCAGTTTACGTGCCCCCATCAGCCGATAGCAAGCGTGCATGCGAACAGATAGCGCACCACGTGCATGACCTGACCTGGAAAACAAGGCCCCAGATGCGCTAAAAATAGTGACTGGTGACTTTAATCATTGCGATGTCAGGAAGACGCTGACGGGGTTCCACCAGCAGGTCACGTGTACGACGCGATGCAATAGTATACTCGACCTATTTTATTGCAATGTCAAAGACTCGTATGTCTGCAGGGCGCTCTCTCCATTAGGTAAATCCGATCACAACCTTGTCTCCTTGATGCCCAAGTATAGGCCGCGTGTGCAGAGGGAACCCCCAGTCACGAAAACCGTGATGTCATGGACAACTGAGACTTGGGAAACCCTGCGTGCGTCATTGGACTGTACTGATTGGTCGGTTTTTATAGATGCTGCCAATGACGTGGGTGACCTGGCAGAGACTGTATGTGGCTACATAACCTTTTGTGTTGAAAGTATTGTGCCTACCAAAATTATTAAAATTTACTCCAATAATAAACCATGAGTGACGAAAGAGATTAAGGAGGTTTTAAATAAAAAGAAACTTGCTTATAAAAATAAAGATAAAGAAGAACTGCGTAGGGTGCAAAAGGAATTGAAGATTGTTATCAGAAAGGGAAAGGAAATGTATAAGAGGAGGATTGAGAAACATTTTGAAACGAACAATATGAAGCGTGTGTGGGAAGGTATGAATCTGATGAGTGGGTGTACAAAAAAGAAGGGTAATCATATATTTACAGACACTGTTGATTACGCTAATGATTTAAATAAGTTTTATGCTAGGTTTGACTGTCATGATTTTCAGAGTGAGAGGAATGAGAAGAAAAGAGTGTTGGAGGAAACAAGAGATATGAATGAAAGGATTGTAGTGGAGGAGGGGGAAGTACTTAGGACATTGAGAAAAATAAACCCAAACAAGGCGCCTGGACCAGATGGTATTAGACCAAGTGTTTTAAAGTATTGTGCTGAACAACTGTATCAGATTCTGTGTATTATATTTAATCTGTCTCTTGTTGAGTGTCAAGTTCCTCAGTCGTGGAAAACTTCTTGCATTGTTCCTGTGCCAAAAAAACCGTCCGTCCAGACCATGAATGACCTCCGTCCTGTCGCATTGACATCCTGTATTATGAAAGTGTTTGAAAAATGTGTTTTGCTTCATTTTAATGATCTTGTTTCTGATTTTATGGACCCGTTGCAGTTTGCCTATAGGAAAAACAGAGGGGTTGATGATGCTATTTTGCATGTTTTAAATAGTGTTTATTCTCACCTGGATAAGACTGGTACCAGTATACGTATTATGTTTTATGATTTTTCCAGTGCTTTTAATACTATACAACCTCATATACTTGTTGATAAACTGACGTCCATGAAGGTTTTCCCGTCCACCATCCTCTGGATTCTGGACTATCTCACATGTCGTCCACAGTTTGTAAGATTAACCTCGGGTCTTACCTCAAACTCGATTTTAACAAATACTGGAGCCCCTCAGGGCACTGTTTTGTCACCGTTTCTCTTTTCTGTGTACACCTCTGACTGTAGATCTACGCATGACGACTGTATCGTGGACAAGTATGCTGACGACATTGCACAGACTGGGCAGATTACAGGTGACGATGACGCAAACTACAGACAGGAAATCAACGACCTGGTCGACTGGTGCGACATTAACTTTTTGGAATTAAATGTGGACAAAACTAGAGAGTTGATAATTGATTTTAGGAAAAGTATTTGTGAACCTGATTCTGTTATTATTAAGGGAAAAGTAGTAGAACGTGTGGAATATTTTAAGTATTTAGGCGTAGTCTTAGATAATTCTCTCTCTTGGAGACAAAACACTGAAAGTATTGTTAAGAAAATCAACACACGCCTGTATTGTTTGAGAACATTGAAATCTTTCAATGTCAGCCAGCAAGTCTTACAGATGTTTTATTCCTCTATGATCTGCAGTGTCTTGACCTTCGGCATCAGCTGTTGGGGAGGAAGTATTATGAAACAAGACAGGGACAGGTTGGATAAAACGATTAGGAAGGCTGGTGGGGTGGTGGGTGCAGAACAGGATGATGTGGACACACTCTGCAACCGATGCACGGCAAATAAACTGAAGGCCATCCTTGATGACGCGACACATCCGCTTAGGCAGGAATATGACAGTAGGCAAATAGAGCGCAGTGGTAGATATAGGGTGCCGAGGGCTAGGACATGCAGATACGCAAACTCTTCTTTACCCAGATCTGTTTTAATGGCTAACCAGAATAAGAGAAGATGAGAATGATAGTGAGAATGTATGTTGAAATGGATTTGGCAATGCGTATTATTTATGTTTTTATGTGTAGTGTTTTTAAGCTGTTTTTGCTAATGTGTATTAATAATTATAGGTGGACATGTCGAATCAATTTCCTTTTTTGGATTAATAAAGATTTATTGTATTGTATTGTATTGTATTGTAACTTGTTTCTAACAGTTAGCCTAGCCTCCCTACAGTCATTATCGAACCACTGCGCGTTTCGTTTCTTCTTATTTGACTGGATTTTCTTTTTCATACAATCACTGGCCTTACAAATACCCTGTGCAAAGTAGTCTACAGCCTGCTCAATATCTTCATGTAAATAACTATAGGCTCTGGCAAAAACGTGTTGCACTTCTAGGGAGTTAAGACAGTCAAAATATTCCCCTTCTTTGCTATTATCCCACATAATTTTTTCACACTCATTACTTTCCTCGTTGTCGTTTTCGTTTGGGACGTTTTCAGATCTGCTGTAGCTATTGATACTTATGGTAAGTGTTACTGGCAAATGATCAGATTCTATCATGTTATCAATTAACAAAGACTGGACATTAAGTGACAAAAATAAGTCTCTAGACATAATGAAATAGTCTATTAAACTAGAACCAGCAGCTGAAATGAATGTGCAACTATCATCAAAGTTATTGGGTATAAGACCATTTAGGATAACGCAATCAGACATATTAAAAAATTCGATTAACTGCTCTCCAAATTGATTCACAGTGGTATCTTGTGAAGCACGGACGAAAATGTCATCCTCTGGCTTGGAGAGGACATCAAAGTCATCAAAAACATCAGAAACAGTGCTACAATTTAGAGATCCTGTGCGTGCATTAAAATATCCACATAATATGAGGTGTATATCTAACAAGCATTTTTCAATAGGTTCAAACCCAAAACCATTTTGAGAGTTGTTCCAAAATTTAGAATCGTAAGGAGGTAGATAACATGCAATTAAAATAGTATCTTTGTCAGTATGTAGCAGCTCTTTTGTGAGCTTTAGACCAATTATATTTTCAATATTACAATTAACTTTTTCAGCAAGACTGGACAGATGTTTTCTTACCAACACCATGACTCCTCCAGCAAGTCTGCCGTGCTTGGAAAGCTTCCGCGCAACAGCAGCATAAATGTCAAAATCAGGGACAAGTTGTACGTTTAAATTAGCTTTAAAATGAGTCTCGGTAAGACAAACAATATCAAAGCTTTTTATGTAGTCTACAAAAGCTGAATTCTCAAGGTTTTGTGCTAAGCCTCTAACGTTATATGCTAAACATTTTATGTTAGAATAATTACTGCGTCCATCGTTTTCTTTTTCTGGTTGACGCCCAAGCTGGTTATCAATCATACTTGCTTCAGCATTGTCAGAGTTCGGGGCCCGGCCAAAGTCCTATGCTGTAGCGACGATGTTGTCTGGTTGTGGCGCTGTGGCGTTATTCTGAACAGCTTCGTTTGGTGCCTCCACTGCTGTCTCTCTGGCTGCCAAGCACTCTTTCAGGCTCGTTTGGCGTCTTCCAGATGGTCTGGGGCGCAGACTTCTGTCGCTGTCTGCTTTTGTTGCTGTTGAGGAACTATTTGCCTGTCTGTTTTTATCAAGTGGACGTGTTTCTCCCTGAACTTTTGGCATTTTGATTGTGGCTGTGCCTGCTGCAGTGTTAGTGTCCGATTGTGAAGCGCCGTTCGACGATGCAAAAGTGTTTTGTGTATCAACTGTTGATATTGTGTTGGTCTGTAATCCAGGATCTGATTCTGGATGTTTTCGTGTATGAGTGTCTGCGACGACCTGTGAGCTTCCAGTTCTATGGCTTAACTTTTGGTTCGGCGATGATTGCACTTCCACTGGGTTCTGTGGATCAGGTTTCTTCCTTGAGTCAGCCTGCGATTGGCTGCCCCTGGTACTTGCCTCTTCTGATTCTTGTGCTGTTTCTTCATTTCTTGCTTCTTGAAAGTTTTCGTCTTCAGTCACTTCCATCGAGTCGCCCTCGATTTATATTTCTTGTGATCTGTGGTCTTCGTCTTCTTGAATTTTGTTCATGTCAGCCTCATGTTTTTGATCTCTGCTGTCATTGCCACAGCCTTGCTTAGCTATTATAGCGAGAGGCCATTTTGGTGGTGACTGCTTGGAACGGTGCTGCTTTCTTCCGCAAAGTCATTGCTAACTGCCTTCTTTGTGGCTTTAGCACCTGCAACCTAGGACCTGCGCGTTTCTGTTTTAGATCTCTGATCAGTGTTGGATCCAGGAGATTTTCATGAAGCCACTGCAACACTGTAAGAGTGAGGACCTGGCACAACTGGTCTCTGGCCAATATCGTGCTCTGCCCTAACGTCAATATCTGACAATGGCAGACCCCAGTGACCTTGGTCTTGTGTCACCGTATTTGTGACGGCGATATCTGGTTGGTGCGTGTAAGTATTCCACGACTGCCACTGAGTCACTGTGTCACGCTACGCAGTTTGCAGTCGTGCGCCTATGTATATAGTCTAGTCATCAGCCTGTACATAGAGGTTAAAAGTGACGATAGTAAGGGGAGAGTATTAGAATAAAATTAATTAAGTTTATAATTAATAGAAGTAGCGAGTGAATCACGCCCGTGCAGAACGCACTATTGTTAGGAAACAGTAGTTGGCTATTTTGTTATGAGAAGATTGATTGCTGCCATTTGATTTGCTATGTGTGGAATGCGTGCTCTAATCGCGAATGGTTCTGGAAATAAATTATAATTGAAATGAGTATATTCAAGAACATTCTAGGTTAACAGTATAAAACCTCTTGCACTGCATATTTTTTTAGGGAAGAGAACTTTTTCACATCGTTTGTGTAGTAAGATCGGCGTACAATTAAAGTTGGTGGATCTGTGTTTTCTCAAGGTGACAGATAGTGGCAATGTCTGTGAGACGTTACTGAATAGACTGTCAACGAAAAAGAGCCAAAGTCGGAAGAGGAAGATTATCTAAGGAACACTTTGGGAAGTGTTTGTTGAACTTATATTTTCTTAAACCGATCTAATACCTGCTGTGTATTTACGGTGAAATCCGAGCTACGTACGTGTAACGTCGGGTGCCCTGTGACGCAGCCTAGGACTTCTATGTGCCTGTGTACCACCTTGAATAACCATCTGTGCCTGTGTGTCTGTCACGTCGTTCGTATGTCTTTGTCTCCACAGGCCGGAGGACTCCCACTGGTATCGTAAGTCGCCTGTTTCAATTTCTCAGTTGGCCATATCGTTCGGGGGACTGGGTTATGAGTGTGAGCATGAATGGATAGTTGATTATGTTCTCTTTGATTCTATTTTATGTTTCATATTATCTGCTACATAAATACCAAAGAGAGAGTGGAAAGATTTTCTAAAATGAATTATAAATTAAATGATTGTAAGTTAATATAAGAGAATTCGCTGTTATGTAGCGAAGGAATGACAGGAAGGAGGTGAATGGAAATGCATGTGTGCAGTGACAGAAGTTATGACAGGGAGAATGATTAAGAATGCGCATGGTGCAAGGGAGACAATCATACCGTCAGAGGAATGATTGTGCAATATGTTGTAATATAATTATTTATGGTTATGTATTTTGTATGTATTGCTGCAGATGTACCAAACCTAAAACCAGATTCAGTGATTGCTGTGCTGTGTAGCCAAGCTGGGGTGATGTGATGTGCCACATTCTGTGACGACGCTTGTCCTTGGGTCGACCTCGTTTCTAAATGTTGAGGTTGTCAGAAGGAAAATCTTATTTTGTTTACATAGCACACACACCCCGCAATTCACAACAAATAATTATAACTATCGATAAACAGTTGTGAAAAGGAAATATTTATTTACATGTGATAACTTGTAAATTACAGCAGATTAAGATATATTTAATTAGTATTAAGTAATAACTTTTGACTGTGAAATATTACATACCTAGTAGAATAGTTTTGTGATGTATTTGTCCCCTATACGCTCTGTGTCCGGGGACGTTAATCTAAATAATGCTAAAAAAAAAATGTGATGTATAGTTGTTCTGGGGGAATTAATTCGCCAGACGATTATTAGTTATCAATTTGAACATTTTTCTTACAAATTCTATTTGTATAAAATATAAATTTTCTTTATTGTTTTATATAATAGAAGGAAGTTGTTAACAGCTGTTTGAAGTTTAAGTGAAACAAGGTTTGAATATATATATAAAGATTTGAAGCGATTGCTTACATTTATTTACCTTGTTTTTAGTAAGCTGATCCAGACATAATTATTATAAATCTTTTGTACATTTTGTAGTTAGTCATCTATTTTCATTTTGATTTAATTATCATTATTATTTAGAGTGGATAATTGTTTTGTGTATAGTTTTGGGTTGTATTAGTGGGATTGAGGGTTGGAAGGTTGGGAAGGGGGAAAAGGGAGTTATTTTGAGTGTGAATGTGTGAGAGATATAATAGAAATTGTCTTGTCACTTCTGGTTTTGTCTTTTAGATTGTATTTAGGTGTTGGGTTGTTTTCTCGTGTGGAAGTGCACGCATGTCGAACCACTGTTGAGGCAGTTGGGACGTGACACCCTGGGATGGGTGGGAAGGGGAATGGGGGATATGCGGCGAATGGGTGTGGTATAGGGAATGACCTCTGTTGAAAATTGGAACTGTCAGATGATGCCATATTGTTTCCCTGACTCGGTCCGACATCGTTTGGATTTCTTCTGCCGGATATCTCTTGCTGGCCAGACATGACGTGGGTGGTTTGCCTGGTTTGAGGTGGCTTGTGACCTGCGTTGTCCGCTCCACCAAACTGTCGATGATATGGGCCATCTTTCACGAAGAGTTTCCTCCCCCCCTTGTAGTATGCGACCTTGCCCTGTTGTTTGTAGTTCTGGATCTTCTACCTTTGCTTAGCGGTTAAATCTGCGGCAATTTTGATACCCCTAGAGGTAAGTCTTTCTCGAAGCTCTGTATCCCTCAAGACATCCAGTTTGTCACAAAATCTGGCAAACGCAACAATGATGGGGCAGGAACCTCTGCCTTGACCAACTCTGTACACGATTTCAAAATCTAACTCTCGCCATTGGTCGTAAAATGAATGGGCATTTAAAAGCTCTATGATGGTTTGAAGTGGAGAACGCTCGTCCCAAGGAACGCCTACAAACTTCACGTTGTATTTCCTGGTTGCCGCATCCATTTTGTCCAGCTCCTCTTCCAGAGTGTTGATTCTTGAATCGGAATTTTGCTGTGCATTATGAAGAGTTTTCACCTCAGACCGTATCTGTTGTGTTTCTTGGTGTAGTTTGCTCATGTCTCCCCGGAATATCCCTCACCGATTTCTCAAGACGTGAGAAGTTGTCCTCCAGTTGACAGCTCAGGTGCAAGGTTTGTGTTTGCACTCTATCGAGAATTCGAGAAAGCTGCTTTTCGAAATATTCGTGCGAATGTGGAGGAAATTGCTGACTGACGTAATCGTCCCTTCGTCCACTGGTTAACGTGGATTGCATTGAGTACATGGCAAGAAAGTGACAATTTCACGTGTAAACAATAAAATGTCAACAGTCAATTAATTTTCAATTATCCACTGGAGAGCACATACCGAAGAAATCGTGAGTGCATTCAATTAGATGGAGGGGATTGGGGATGAGAGTTTGGGGCTTTATGACGACAGTCAAGGGGAGGGATGGGGTCTGGGGTGGTCCTCGACTGAAGAATGACGTCGTGGGTCGAGGAATGAAAGGGAGTGGGGCCGGACAGAATGTCGAATGTTGATCTGCTGTGAGGGTCCAAGTGATGGAGATGACAAGGGAGTAGTCTTACCTTGGAATGTAGACTGATGGTCCTGTCTTTTTAAATGGGCTTTATCCTTGCCATGGCAGCAGTTGTTTGTGCGAGAGGACTTCCTGTCTGTAACCATCGTCTGATACAATGGCTCCTAAGTATTTGAAACTATGCACGGTGTTGAGGGATTGGTCTTGGACTTTGATGTCCGTGTTGATGCCATTGGTGTTGTTGGTCATCATTTTGGTCTTCCATAGGCTCTGGAGGTGGTGTCAAGCCTCTGTACCAGCTGTTCATGTTCTTGTTCCTCTTCAGCCGATCCATCAATATCATCCGCAAAACGAAGGTTGGAGATTGCTCTATCCCCTATACTGACTGTGCCTTCGTGCAATAGAATATAAACGTCATAATAACATATTAACACAGCGTTGGCAACAAGCAGCAAACCTAGAGAGCAAGTTTTGAAGCTTGAGAAAAGTAAAAGATGAAGAAAGACAAGAAGATTGCCTGCGCTACGAAGTATGACCTGAGAGTGTCTAACAAAAAGAAAATCATACAGAATACTTTTCGGTTTTTATACAAGAACCCTCAAAACAGAGTATTGTTCCCCAAAAGTGTTTGATAGGAGCAGACAGAAGAAGAACTAACGTGGATGAAATCTACAAACTAGCAGTTCCCTGCAATCAGGTCCTGCAAGGGCCGAGTAAACAATGTGGAATTGTTGCATATTCGGCAAGATTCGGCCTAGATTCCACAAGAGGTGTGGAACCCACCACTGATAACTTTATGTAAATTGCTGGTCTGCTGACATTTAAATTTCAATCTTTAAGATGAGGAAGAAAGGTTAACTTTTGGTCAAAAATGAAACCCACAAATTTGACTTCATTCACAATATTTATTGGAGTTCTGTTTAGTAAAATATTTGGATCTTGAATAAATCCTCGATGTTTGGAAAAATGGATACATTCAGCGTTTGCCTCATAAAACCTAAAATCGTTTTGTAAAGTCCATGCAGCCCGCAAATGCATTTACACGTTACTGTAGCTGACTTTTGGTAGAAGCCAATGTTTTACCCATTGCTACCAAAGTTAAAGTCATTGACAAACAATGAATTGTCGATTCCTCGTTTCACTGAATGTCCAATATTATTTATCTTAATATTAAAGAGCATGGGAGATAAAATACTACCATGGGGCACACCCATCTCCTGTTCCCTCGTATCAGGAAAAAATCCTTTGACTTTAACCTGAAAAATTCTATCAGTTAGAAATTTGGATATGAATAAAGGTAGGTGACCCTTCAGGCCCATCTCCTGCAGATCCGAAAGGATGCCATATGGTATATCGTATGCCTTTTCCAGTTCAAACATGGTGGCAACGGCATGTTCACCTTTGACGAACGAGTTACGGACAAACTTCTCTAGTCGTGCCAGTTGATCAATGGTGCTTCTACCACTTCGAAAGGTGCAGACTGCTTGACAAAATGTTATTGGTCTCGAGATACCAAAGTATTCAGGTATATAAGCAATATGTTAAGGCAACGTGTCTGTAGTTAGTGGGGTTAGAATGATCCTTTCCAGGTTTAGGGAGGGAATGATGATCACCTTTCTCCAGGAGCGAGAAAAAGTACAGAAATCCAAATATGATTGAAAATATCCAACAGTTGAGATTGTGAGTACTTGGATGCACTTCATCCAGCCCAACTGCTGAATCAGAGCTCTAGTGGATGGCATCATTTAGCTCATCTAATGAGAACGGGGTGTTATAGTCTTCAGAATTGTCAGTGTTGAAGCCTAAATGCCGTTTTAATTTTTGTGTTTTAATGAATTAAAAAGAAACTATTTTTGAGAAATGGAGTTTGTACCAAAAGAAGAGGCCAGAAGATAAGCTGCCAGTTGTTTTTAATCTCCTATTAATATATTTCCTCATAGTTTACAAAAACAAAATAGAATATAAAGGTCATTATAAAACATCAACAAAACGCAAACATATTGTTACACTCCGTTTGATGTTGGTGTTTTTCTATCAGTATTTGATTCAGCCCCGATGCTTGAATTCCTGATAGTTGTGTAACTCAGATTCGTTTATTCACGCAGCCCGCTCAATCAGCATACAAGTCACAAAGTCGACGTATGAAGTTTTCCACTTTTATTCAGCACACATCAACAACTGCATACAATCGCCTTTTCACTCTCAATTTTTTACTTCCCAACTCACTATCAACAACTTTCACTACTCTTTTGAAACATTGCAGCACTTAAATAGTCTCTTGATACTCCCGAACACCCTGGATCAATCTCGGATGACGCAATTTAAACAATCGCTTCTTACTTCGTCATTACTGTCTTACGTCATACCTATTTCTTCTCCTTCCGGGAACATTCTCATACTTCGATATCCATCGGGAAGTTTCCATCGATAGTAAATACTCAAAATCTAGATAATTCTCCAACAATATCGACCAACTAAAATTATCAACGTTATACAAAGCCTCTCCTAACAACAATGCAAACTCAAATCAAAGGTAAATAAACTCCATTATTGAATACTTTGCAAAACGAAACGATTAGATCTATCGTGCGCGTTTCAGACATACTACCATTCGTGTTTCAACGTAACATAACCCCCCACTCAAGAAGAAATTTACCCAATTTCTTTCAACAACGTTGGAACGTAATGCACAAGCAAAGTACAGAATTAAAACTTATTTAAGACTTTCTGAATACTGTCATTGAGCTCAGTTCATTCACACAGAGTCAATGTTTCTCGTCTGAACGTCTTTCTGGATACTGTCAATGTTCTCAGTTTATATTCACAGAGTCAACAGTTTTCATCTTCAAATTTGTCTGGATATTGTCAATGTTCACAGTTTATCTACACAGTCAATGTTTTTTCATCTGCAAAGAAACGATGCCCTCGTCAGTTGCGGTTGTCATCGGCCCAGGGTCAAAGACGATGATCACGTGGGCTTTCCTGGAGTCAGTGCATCCTCCGTTGTCTCCCTCTTCCATCGAACATCCGATGAAGTCGACGTTGTCAGCTCCCAGAATGCATTTGCTGGGTCTCACGGTCAGGTTGGCTTCTGCGATACGGTGGAACAGCTCCCTCAAGATCTGCAGATGCTCTTCCCAGGTGCGGGTGTGGACTAGCAGGTCGTCCCAGTAACACACGACGTTGTCCATCCCTTTGAGCATCTTCCTCATTCCTCTCTTCAGGGTAGCTCCGCTGTTGACCATGCCATAGGGCATCCTTAGGCACTCGTACGTCCCATCAGGAGTTATGAAAGCAGTCTTTTGTATGTCCTGTTGACGCACGGGGACTTGCCAATAACCCTTGCTGAGGTCAATCTTTGAGAAGATTCTACTCCCCGATAGTTGGCGGAAGAGGTCTGCTGCGGTAGGCATCGGCTCAGGGTCGAAGACGGTGATCTTATTAACCTTCCCGTAGTCGATGCATACTCTGTTGCTGCCGTCCTTCTTCTTCACGACCACGACAGGGGACGCGTAGGGGGAACTGGACTCCCTGATGATGCCCATCTTCAGCATCTCATCGATGTCTTTCTTCAAGGATTCACGGGCCTTGAAAGGGATCGGGAATGGTTTGGATCGAACAGGGATATTCGAAGTGAGGTGGACTTCATGTTCGACCAAAGTCGTAGAGCCTGGGACATCATTGAAGTTATGGGGAAACTCGCCCATAAGGTCCTTGAGCTCCAACTTTTGGCCTTCCGTCAAGCTCGGTCCTAGCTTAACATCATCGATGCCTTCTTTGCTGTGGAAGTCTCCCAGTTCCAACAGTTCCTCGTTGTCATAGCTGTCGTCGGTCACAGCTGCTGTGGCTGCGTGCACAGTCTCTGATGGCCTTTCCACGTACAGCTTAAGGAGGTTGGCGTGGTATATCTTGGAATGCTGACCGACCTTCACCTTGTAGTCGTTGATCCCCACCACGGTCTCCACTTCGTACGGGCCTTTCCACTGCATCAGCAACTTATTATGATCAGTAGGCAGCAGCACCAGCACTTTGTTGCCAGATTTAAACTTCCTGTTCACAGCCCTACGATCATAGTAGTGCTTTCCACAGTCCTGGGACTTCTTCAGGTTTTCTCTGGCTATCTCGAGAGTCTGCTCCAGCTTCTCCCGTAGCTCAAACACGTACTGGTAGCTGTTCTTCACCTCTGGGGTGTCTACTTCTTTCGTCCACAGTTCTTTCAGGATGTGCATCGGCCCTCGGATGGTTCTTCCGTACAACAGCTCGAACGGAGAAAAGCCGGTGGACTCCTGCGGTACTTCTCTGTAGGCGAAAAGTAAGGCGTTGATGTAGCGATGCCATTGTCTGGGCTGCTCACTGCACAGTTTCTTCAGGGTGGACTTCAGCGTAGCATTGAACTTTTCGACAAGCCCGTTGCACATCGGATGGTAGGGTGTCGTAGTCAAATGCCGGATGCTCAGCAGTCTGTTGACCTCCTTCATGCAGTCACAGACGAACTGCGTCCCGAGGTCTGTCAGAATTTCTTCAGGCACTCCAAGTCTACTGAACATGTCCACCAGTGCCTCTGCTACAGTTTCAGTGTCAATCTTCTTCAGAGGCACTGCTTCTGGGTACCGAGTCGCATAGTCCACTAAAGTCAGTACCCACCGATGACCTTCTTCACTCGGAGGTCTTATTTCGCCGATTAAGTCTAAGGCCACCCTCTTGAAAGGTCGGTCGATCAGAGGCATCCTCTGCATAGGCACTTTCGGGACCCTTCCTCGAGGTATGGTCTTCTGGCAAATGTCACATGATCGGCAGAAACGGCTGACGTCCGCATGAAGTCCTGGCCAGTAGAACACCGCCTGGATTCTATCTGACGTCTTCTTGATACCCAGGTGACCTCCCATGATTGAGTCATGCGCTACTTCCATCACCTGACGCCTTAGGGGTAAGGGTACCAAAACTTGACGTAGTTGTTTACCTCCGTTGACCCTCGGGTGCTGGAAGATTCTATACAGGATCTTGGCCTTCACCTCAAAATAGACCGTGCCACTGCCCTTTGGTCACGTGGTCTTGGCGGTTCCTGTACTTGTTTAAAGTGCTATCAGCTTCCTGGAGCTGGATCAGCTTATCTCTGTCCACGATGGCAGCTTTGGAGTTGTCGGCGACTTTCAGTGGCGAAGACGTCTTGTCTTTCTTGGCCTGGGCCCTGGTAGTAACAGCACCGACGATCTCTGGTCGGCAGGGCTGAGCCGGAGTAGCCACATTGTCCCGTAGCAGCTCTGTAAGGTCTCCATCGGGAAATGGCAATGGATCCTCCTCCACAACTTCGACACGTTGGGTTGAGGCAGGACTCCATTCTGAATCGGGGTCGTCTCGCGCCGTCGATATTCCCGATCATTAAATCATACAGCGGCGTCTTCAGGCAAACCGCTTCTACTTCGCCTACGTAGAAAGGGGTGTTGACATGAATCTTCGCGACTGGCGCTCTCACACATTTGCTGTCGGCCATGAGTGTCCATTTTGAATCGCCAGTGAACTGTTCTTTAGCGATTAGGTCTTCTCTGACGATGACCCCACTGCAGCCAGAGTCTCTTAAAACAGTCACTTCATGATTTCAGACGCGTCCCTTGGAAACTGGCATGTTCTGGACGGTCACAGCTGCGCTGGCGACGACGTAGATGGATTTCCCGTTGGAAAGGAGGAGTTGGCCATCAGTCATGCACTCTTGCACGTCCGCAGGGGTAGCTGTGCGCTCGGTCTCACTCGGAAGAATGACGCTCCCGCCGCACACCTCATGGTCAGATCTTCTGGTTTGCCGTTGATTGGAGAACCGCCTCTGCCGGTTGCCCGCCGCTGAATTGTCCGTACTGCTCCGCTGTCCGCTACTTTTGTTTTGAGGACAGTTAGCCGCTCTGTGGTCTGTAGCGTTGCAGGTGAAACAGCCTCTTGAATGCCCTTCCCTGGGAGATGGCGTGGAGTCCGTCTGTCTCTGGCTCGTCTGGCCCCCCTGGATCTGGTTCACATGGTTTCCAGTCTTCTGAAAATGTTTCGTCGCGCTGGGTGGCCCCAGGGTCTTTCCATGAGCGATGAGATATCTTTCAGCAGCCTCAGTCACATCTTTAAGCGTCTGCAGCTTTTGTTCTTCTAAGTGGGTCGCTAGGTCCTTGTGACAGGCATTGAGAAATTGTTCCTTCACGATCAGGTCATGGAGACTGTCGTAAGACTTCCTTTCGCCTGATAACTCCACCCACTTGTGTTTATATGACGACAGGCGCTCCACAAACTGCTTTGGCGTCTCGTCTGACTTAGGCCGGCATTCACGGAAGCGTTTACGGTAGCCCTTCTCCGTAAAGTTGTAGCACTGCAATAGGGCCTCTTTCAAGACGTCGTAGTCTTTAGCGTCATCGTCCGACAATCTGGTGTAGACGTCGAGTGCTTGCCCCGTCAGAAGTGCACTTAGTCGAATCGCGCAGTCTTGCGGTTGCCAGTTAGAGCTTTTGGCAAACCTTTCAAATCTCGCCAAATAACTGTCGATCTGGTCCTTCCCGTCGACGAAGGCTGGCAATTTTGGAGCCTTGTTGTCATTGATAACTTGTGGCGCATGCTGCTGTTGTTGGATGCGCGCCAACTCTAGTTGGAACTGCCGATCAGCTTCTCTTTCCTCACTCCTGCGCTCATCTTCTCTTTCTTTACGCTGCTCTTCTCTTTCTTGCCGCTGCTGTTCAATTTCCAGACGCTTCAATTTTAATTCTCTTTCTTCGCGCCGTCGCTGTTCTTCTCTTTCTTCACGCAATATTCTCTCCAGGCATTTGACGTACTCCGTCAGCTGTTTGCCTTTTAGATTTAGTTCAACCCCTTTCTGCCAGAAGTCAGCCATCTTGATGCTTCTGGAAAGTTCTTTCCTGGAAAGTTCTTTTTCTAGAAAGTTCTTTACTGTGCTGCACCCTTCTAGACTGTTCTAGAACAGCACACTTTCTGCAGTAGCGCTGATGCTTGTCACTAGTCGCCTTCGCTGACGCAGGCCCCGCTGTCCTCGTCGTATGCGACGCTGCACCACGCTGGTGTTGATCTGCACGCTCCTGTGCTGAAGTAGACGCGACGTCCGCTCGTCGCTCTCTCTAACACTGGCGATGTAGCTCCGAGACTGTCCCTCGACGTAGTCTTGCGGCAGCCACGTAGTCCCGATCTGTTGTTCGCTCAAGAAGCAACTCTTAGCGACTACACGCCCTTGCAGTCAACTCGAATCTTTCGGATGTAGTCCCAGTATGTTGGCCCCTCTCGACGCAACTTGTTGGCGGCTACCCTCGATGACTGCCTCTCGTAACGTTGACTCGCTTGTTGTAGCAGTTGAACCCTTGGCTATGGCGTGAATCGCGGCTTGACCCCCAAAATGTTACATTCCGTTTGATGTTGGTGTTTTTCTATCAGTATTTGATTCAGCCCCGATGCTTGAATTCCTGATAGTTGTGTAACTCAGATTCGTTTATTCACGCAGCCCGCTCAATCAGCATACAAGTCACAAAGTCGACGTATGAAGTTTTCCACTTTTATTCAGCACACATCAACAACTGCATACAATCGCCTTTTCACTCTCAATTTTTTACTTCCCAACTCACTATCAACAACTTTCACTACTCTTTTGAAACATTGCGGCACTTAAATAGTCTCTTGATACTCCCGAACACCCTGGATCAATCTCGGATGACGCAATTTAAACAATCGCTTCTAACTTCGTCATTACTGTCTTACGTCATACCTATTTCTTCTCCTTCCGGGAACATTCTCATACTTCGATATCCATCGGGAAGTTTCCATCGATAGTAAATACTCAAAATCTAGATAATTCTCCAACAATATCGACCAACTAAAATTATCAACGTTATACAAAGCCTCTCCTAACAACAATGCAAACTCAAATCAAAGGTAAATAAACTCCATTATTCAATACTTTGCAAAACGAAACGATTAGATCTATCGTGCGCGTTTCAGACATACTACCATTCGTGTTTCAACGTAACACATATGTAATGCCTACATTGGAAGCATCAATGACAATTTGGCAGAAAGCGTCCAATATTCCCAAGCTGACCCAACAGAACTCATAGACAAATGAGGAGTTCTGGAAGTGTTTTTAAGAAAAAATAGGTAGGTGACTGGTCTAGAGAAGAAAATAGTATAGTAGATTAATAGAACAGAGTAGGAATGAGAAAGAACAAAGGAGAAAGACAGCGACAGTGGGAATTTAAAGCATTAAATTTCCTATTTATACAGAAAACCTCGGCACCCCCAAAGGGGGTAGATATATTAATAGTTTGTCTCTCTGATAACAGAGTCTTATGAAGGGCCAGCACTTTCGGGTGATGTTCTGTCAACAAACAACATAACTTCTCATAATTCGCCCGTAATCCTCTAATATTCCATTCAATAATGGATATAACGTTTAAAAATAATATGAAGACGTTTAAAACCCAAATGGCCCTGCCATAATACGCCTTTGATTGACTTCCTTAGCAGAGGAATTATTTCAGTCAGTTTTACTCCCCTCGGCGTACATCAGGCTGTCAAAACGAGAACTAATCTCGCAAAGGCGATGGAGCGAAAGGAGTCATCTTTACCCGAAGGTACTCCTCTTTGATGACTCCGGCAACTTGACCATGGCAAAAGTCACCTAAAGTCATTGTTCTCCCAACTCTTCGAAAAGCCCACGCACGAAAAGAACCATGTGCTGGACTGGGTAATGCATCGTCCTGACACCCCCATCGTGCAGTCCATCGCCGTCACGCGGGCCCTGGTTTCCGACCACTACACCGTTCTATTGCAGCTGCAGGCCGGGCGTCCGACGCCGCCGCCGATGTTTACTTCTGGCCGCTGCCTACGCTGCATGGACGTTGCTGCCTTCAAACGTGATCTTCAGGACAGCGTCAGTACCCTCGACGCTCACGCGCCTATCGTCCGCCGTCGCCTTCGCCCTGAGAAGTCCGCGCCCTGGTACTCCGAGATCTGCCAGCAGCTGCGCGTTGCCAAGCGAGAGCGGAGGCGTGCGGAGTGGGCGTCGCTGCGGTCGGGGCTAACTGTGCACAAGCAAATCTTCCAAGCCGCCAAGCGCACAGTCATCACTCTCGTGCACAATGCAAAGATCACCTTCCTCCGTGATCAAATCAGTAACTGCAAGTCGAGCCGCAAGCTGTTTGAGATTTGTGGCCGGCTGATGGGTCGTTGTACTGTGTCCCCCCTCCCCACCATCTTTCCCCTCAAGCAGCTTCCAGAGGTCTTCAGTAACTTTTTCGTTAAAAAAGTGAAGGACATCCGTGATGAGCTAGACAGCATGACAGTTTCCAGCGCTGTGGCGCGTGATGAGCCAGTGTCTTTAGGACAATCGTTTGTTGCTTTCCAGCCAGTCTGTGAAGAAGAAGTGAAGAAGACTGTTCTCATGTCCAAGCCAACAACCTGTCCGTTGGACCTCATGCCTACGCCATTGCTCATGGAATGCCTTGACATGCTGCTGCCCTCAATCACTCACATTCTCAACCACAGTTTAACGTCTGGTGTTTCCCCTCCCTGTTCAAAACTGCCATAGTCAAACCACTCTTCAAGAAACCCTCATTAGATTCCAACACGCTCAAAAGTTATAGGCCAGTCTCAAATCTCAGTTTTTTGTCCAAAGTACTCGAAAAGCTTGCCTTGAAACAACTTCTTTCCTATCTGACCCATCACGATCTTATTCCACACACTCAGTCTGCCTATAGGCCTTCTCACAGCACTGAAACCGCACTGCTCAAGATTATGAATGACATTCTGTATGCCTTGGATGGTGGTGACGTGTCCTTCCTCACTCTCCTTGATCTCTCAGCAGCGTTTGATACGATCGATCATATCACGCTTCTTCAACACCTCCAAAACCTGTACGGCATCTCTGGGTCAGCGCTGGCATGGTTTGAGTCATACCTGATTGGTCGGACCCAGACCGTGCTAGTCGATGGCCAGTTGTCCGCACCTGCAACTCTTTCTTATGGTGTTCCCCAAGGATCTGTCTTAGGCCCCATTCTTTTTATTTTGTACACCAAACCTTTGTTGTCTCTGATCCAATCTCATTCTATTTCTACTCAATCATATGCTGATGACACGCAGCTTCAAAAATCCTGTCCTCCTTCTGAAGTCACAACCACTGTCCAAGGCATTCAGACCTGTGCGTCTGATATCAAGTCATGGATGATAGAAAATAAACTATGCTTGAACGATGACAAGACTGAGGCACTGTTTATAAAGAAAAAGAGCACAATTCTTTCAGATGGTGAACCACACTCAATACAAATTGGCAATTCCGACGTTCCTTTCACCACCTCTGCTCGTAACCTAGGATTCATTATGACATCTGACACATCTCTTGACACTCACATCTCCAACACATGTAAATCTACATATATGCATACTTTGAACTTCGCAAAATCAGTTCTATTCGCTCTTGTCTTTCACAACAAACCACGATCATCTTAGTTTGCTCTTTTGTTCTTTCAAAACTGGATTACTGCCATTCTCTTCTTGCAGGCTGCTCCCAAGATCTTCTCTACAAACTTCAAAAAGTACAAAATGCAGCTGCACGTCTTGTTCTCAAGGCTTGCAGAAGAGATCATGTCACTCCCCTACTACGTTCTTTGCACTGGTTGCCCATATCTGCACGTATAGAATATAAAATTTCCACACTCTGCTTCAACTTTTTCTTCGGCACTTCCCCTGCATACTTTTCTGACATGCTCATACCCTACGTACCATGCAGACAGCTCCGTTCCGCATCAGACCAACGCACCTTCATCATCCCACTTGTCAAAACAAAAACCTATGGAGAACGCACCTTTGCTTTCTGTGCATCCACTCAATGGAATTCCCTTCCACACAATATCCGCCATGCGCAAACACAACAAGCGTTTAAACGACAACTCAAAACATATCTTTTCCATAAACACCTTCTATAGCTCCTTCTCAATAACACACATGAATTACATCTCATCATCAGTCTAATATGCACACATGTCGTGGCGCTCCATGCACGGGCAATGGTGTTCGCTTTTTAATGGTGCTCGCTTTTTATAATTGTTATAAGTGTTGGTTGCCTTTTACAAGTTAATAATAGTTTTAGTTTCCTTTTTATGTGTTTCAATGTAATATTTTTATTGAATCTTTTTAACATTATGATTATGTTGTACATTTTAGTGAATTTATTCAGACTTTATATACCTACTGTTGTTGTGTAGTATAAATGGTGTATGGATGTGTCAAGCGCGGAGAGCACAGCCACTTGTGGCTGTGATGCGGCGCTATATAAATCTACATTTATTATTATTATTATTATTATTATTATTATTATTATTATTATTATTATTATTATTATTATTATTATTATAGCAAAATGGGACAGCTTGCCAAGTGACCGATCTGGGACCGCTTCTTCCACAATCAAGAAACGGGGTCATGCCCCACCAGCTCCAGCATAACAAAAGCACTTTGTCTGATTTCGTTTTCACTGTCTGTGTCCAATCCGTCATCGTGAAGTCGTTTGTTGACTAATGGTTGCCGTATCTTTTAATTCTTTATTTGTCCCTACCCACTCCCCCACTCCTCTTGCTCCCCACCCACCACGGAGTCCAACAAAGAGATGCATGCAAGCGGTAAAATCCAGCAAGAAAACGCACCAGGGCTACAGGGGAGATATACACTTAAACAAGGCCGCACTGCCACTAGGTCTTGCTGAGATTTGGCCCATGAGCCGCAGCCTTTTAGCAGAACTAGGGCAATACACGACCACGCCAGCCTCTCGTCTAGGGTTAGGGTTAGGGTCAGGACCAAAGAGTTGTGTTAGTTTGAAGGACAGCAATCCTTCCGTAACCTCAACCCCTAGGATCCCATTCTCACCCTAGACGGGTCGCCATGCACGGCAAACGCAGGGGGCCAAAATAGGTCACAGAAGCAATAACAACAAAATAATAATAGGAGAAGCTAAACAAAGCTAGATAGTAAAAAATATATGAAAATATTATTAAGCTTAATACCCAAAATACACAAATGAACAAGGTCAAATCGGCAAATAATACCTGAGACCCAAAAATCGCCTCGATCAAGCCCACAAAATCTTCAGACAAAATGCTGTGAATAACAGTGAAAAGAGATTGGTAAAAAGTACAGGTGAATAATATATTGAAACAGTTAATAAAGTAAACAACAGAAAAGAAAAGCGAAGGCAGAAAATAGAGTGATAAAAAAGGGAAGTGTAAAGCACTAATTATGCTTCCAAAATGTGGGGTAACTATTTGTACTGAAATGTCCACCGGTATCCCCATTTAAAGAAGTACATGTAGTAGTAGTAGTAGTAGTAGTAGTAGTAGTAGTAGTAGTAGTAGCAGTAGTAGTAGTAGTAGTAGTAGTAGTAGTAGTAGTAGTAGTAGTAGTAGTAGTAGTAAATTATTATTATTATTATTATTATTATTATTATTATTATTATTATTATTAATCAACAGCTTTCTCTCTCTCTCTCTCTCTCTCTCTCTCTCTCTCTCTCTCTCTCTCTCTCAGTACAACTTATGTTAATCTGATGATAGCCGAAGCCCAGATTGTTTAGAGGTGCTTTTTAGGGTATCCAAAATGAAAACAAGGCAAATGTAAAGAGTTTAGGTTGTTGAACAATCTTACCAAAATGTAAAAAAAAAATTAGCGCAATTAGGAGATACAACGAATTAAAAATTGCTAAAACGGTATTGGCACATTTTGACAGTCATACGCGGGAATTTCCTTGCGGGCGAAGTATAACTCCGCCCACATGCCCATTCAACACTGTCAGCGTGACTTCACAGATATGGAAGAGGATTTTGAAGATGAATTGCTAGAATATTCACCATCATTAAATCCCACCGTGTCTTTTGAGTTAAGCAAACATTTTCTTTGCTCCCCTGAGTTTGCATTATTAAAATATAAATAATATAACGCGCAATATAATAGTTTTAAACTTGCCGGTTTTCAGTTATGGTTAAGTAGGTCACTAGCAGACGCTCTCCGCTTGCTGCTTGCTGCTTGCTGCTTGCTGTGGTCGCTGCCCTGCCATCTGACAGGGCATAGCTCGAAATTCATTTGTCTTGTGTTGTTTGATAATTAAAAGTATCTTTAATATTTTTTATTGTTGTGTTTCTGATTTAAGCTTCAAGATACTAAACAGTCTCAGCTGTGTTTACGACTTTGTGTGTGTGTGTGTGTGGTTGTGTGTGTGTGTGTGTAACGGTTGTACAGCGCTGACAAAGTTAAAATTGTATGGCAAGCGGATACAGACAAAAGCGTTGAAGTTATTAACAGTTTACAAAAAAAAAAAAAACAACGAAAAAACAACAACAATGTTTAACCACAAAGTTCATGTTAACTTACATTTTTGTCATTTATTAACAACTTCTTCAGAAGTATGGTTGACTGCAGCATTTTGAGGCTTTGTCGTAAATGCGTCATTTACAAAGTAGACGTCATTTTACGCACACAGTATGTAAATCAAGAAGCAGTCACAGAAAGTTAACTAGGGAGAGTACATACATGTATACACGTATACATGTACATACATACATATATACACATACATGCACACACACACACGTACATATACATATCTGCAAACATATACATACAAACTTCTATACGTGTACATCAACAACATCAACAACTTTATTGGCTTTAATACATGCATATATGTACACACACTTACACACACATCTATCTATCTATCTATCTATCTATCTATCTATCTATCTATCTATCTATCTATCTATCTATCTATCTATCTATCTATCTATCTATCTATCTATCTATCTATCTATCTACATATATATACGCACACACACATACTCACACACACAGACACACACAGAGCTTTAAGGCTATGATATCAAACTGGCATACTAATAAATCCAGAATGATTAAGTTTGATTACCATTTGATATGAACAATTGCAGTATTAAAATTGTATGGCAAGCGGATGCTGGCAGAATAGTTATTGATATTAATTTGCGTTATAAGGGTATAAACTATAATATCAAACTGGTGTACTAATACCACCTATGTTGTCGTCTTTGTAAAAGTTTTGAGTGTTATAATCCGGAATAAATTAGATTGATTACCATTTGATATAAATTTGTGCAGGAACCAAATGAAGTTATTGCATACGAGAAAGATGAAAAAGAGAGTATGCATCATCTGCAAGAAAGGCTTTGTGAAAAAAGAAAACGTGACGCTAATACAAAAAGGATGTGATTCTATTTTTAAAAAAAAGCTAGTAAACAGAGGAAAGTATACATACACGCAGTTCTTGGAGATCTTGTACATGCTGTTTGCAGACAAACATTCACAATCAAGCACCATGTGAAATAAGCTATGAGCAAGCTGAATCAGTCACCATCACCTCGAAAACACAGGTTGTCTGGACTGAACATAGCTTCTGGCACCAGTGGTTTGGGTCCAAAGTGCTTGTTTTGTGACAATGGAAGCAAAGGGAAAAAAAGGATCAAAGGATGATCATTATCAACTGACACCTATAAGAACATTAGAATTCAAGGGTAGGTTGCTGGAGTTTTGTAGCAAGAGAGGAACCAGTGCACCAGACCATCTTCTAAACCTTGTGCGTTGCAATTGCAGAACTGACTGTGCGTCAACCAGGTGTTCATGCCGACGGCATGGATTGGTCTGCACTGTTGGATGTGGAGAATGCCGAGGTGAAATCTGCTTAAACGTCATGAAGTACACAGAAAAGGAAGAATAAGAGGAAGAAGAAGAGAAAAAGGAAGAGGAAGAAGAAATGGAAGAAGACATGAATGACAATAGCGTTGAGATCTAACAGTCTGGCTCTATCACCAGCACTGCATTATGTTTTTGTTTTCGTATAATGAAACGTTTTCTAGTGCTGATTCAAGCACAGAATGGCTATGGCATTCCGTTTGTAAAACAATTGATAGTTTGCATTTTAAGGCCAAAACCATAGTATTTTGGGCTATAAATAATTCTATATAAAGAATGGAAGCAAGACTGCAAACAATTACTTATTTGTATAGAGCGATTTGGATAACCTAAAGAATAGATTCTTTAGTAAAAGTCATGAACACAACAAAAAATATCAAAGATACTTTTAATTATACAACAATATAAGACAAATGAATTTTCGAGCTATGCTCTTCTTCAGATTACAAACAATGCATAAGAATGTTACTTCCATCACTTAATTTATGGTATTGTACATTTTAAAAAATGTGTTTGTTTAATGTATATACTATTATGCAAGACCCGGAGGTGGCAAAAATATTTCAGGCCACAATTGGAGGGAAATTTGCACCACTGCTTATTTTGGGGGCAGGCGAAGTAGATGTCAACACCATGACCAATACCTTCAACTCAGCTGTAACAGATGCCGCCACTGAGATCCTTGGCAAGCACCGACCAAAGAAGAAGCCGTGGATCACACCTGAACTTTTGGATCTGTGTGATAAACGAAGAGAGTTAAAAAAGAAAAAGAACACCTCACAGGGAGCTGATGTCTACCGAAAAATCAACAATGACATCCGAAAAGGCATGCGCACAGCAAAGGAGAACTGGATAGAAGATCAATGCCAGGAAATAGAGAACAATCTGAACAAGAACAACAGCAAGAAGGCCTACCAGACTGTGAAGCGGCTGACAAGTGTTAAACAGCCCAAAGTCTCCACTATCCAAAGCAAGTCTGGCATTTGCCTTACAGAAGAACAAGAAGTCTTGGACAGATGGACAGAGTACTGCTCTGACCTTTACAACCATACACCAAATGGAGACCCATCAGTTCTAGCATGTCCCGAGAGCAGAGAAGAAGAAGAAATCCTCCCAATTCTCCGGGAAGAAGTTGAGGCAGCAGTGCAATCGCTGAAGAAAGGGAAGTCAGCGGGAGTGGACAACATACCAGCGGAACTGCTACAAGCAGGAGGAGAAGCGATGACTGATGCTCTCACCACTATCTGTAACAAGATCTGGCAGAGTGGGGAATGGCCTACACCATGGACCCAGTCGCTTGTCATCACTCTTCCTAAAAAAGGTAACCTTCAGGAGTGTGAAAACTACCGCACCATCAGCCTCATCAGCCATCCCAGCAAGGTCCTCCTGAAAATAATACTCAACAGGTTGAAACCACAAGCTGAACAAATCATAGCTGAAGAACAAGCAGGATTCATGGCAGGGCGAAGTACCACTGAACAGATTTTCAACCTCAGAATAATCTGTGAGAAATACCTACAGCACCAACAACATCTATATCATGTGTTCATAGACTTCAAGAAGGCATTTGACCGAGTCTGGCATGCAGCTCTATGGGCAACCATGAAAGTGTACAACATCAGCCCTAAAATCATAGAAGTCATCAAAAGCCTGTATGACAAGGCTACCAGTGCAGTCCTCCATAACAGCGTCATCGGGAACTGGTTCAGAACAACAATCGGTGTGCGTCAAGGATGCCTACTCTCTCCAACACTCTTCAACATCTTCCTAGAGCGCATCATGTCAGATGCTCTTGCAGATCACGAAGGCACAGTCAGCATAGGGGGCAGAGCAATCTCCAATCTTCGTTTTGCGGATGATATTGATGGATTGGCTGGAGAGGAACAAGAACTTGAACAGCTTGTACAGAGGCTTGACACCACCTCCAGAGCTTATGGAATGGAAATAAGTGCAGAGAAGACCAAAATGATGACCAACAACACCAATGGCATCAACACGGACATCAAAGTACAAGGCCAATCCCTCAACACAGTGCACAGCTTCAAATATTTAGGAGCCATTGTGTCAGACAATGGGTCTCGACAGGAAGTCCTCTCCAGGATCGCACAAACAACTGCTGCCCTGACAAGGTTGAAGCCCATTTGGAAAGACAGAACCATCAGTCTACATTCCAAAGTAAGACTGCTGCGATCTCTGGTCATCTCCATCTTCCTATATGCTTGCGAAGCATGGACCCTCACAGCAGATCTCCAACGAAGAATACAAAGCATGGAGATGAGGTGCTACAGAAGACTTCTGTGCATTTCCTATACCCAACACATCACCAACGTTGAAGTCCGACAGACCATCACACAAGCCATTGGACAACACGATGACCTGCTCACAGTGGTGAAGAAACGGAAACTCCGATGGTATGGCCACGTCACCAGATCATCAGGCCTTGCAAAGACCATTCTGCAAGGCACAGTGCAAGGAGGTAGAAGAAGGGGGAGACCGAAAAAGAGGTGGGAGGACAACATTCGAGAATGGACTGGTTTGACACTGAGCGAAGCCATGAGGGCTGCTGAGGACAGAGAAAGATGGAGTATGCTGGTTAAGCGATCATCTGTGGTGCCCCTACGACCTTCGGGTTATGGGACAGGATAGGATAGGATAGGACTATTATTTCTTTATTAATTACGTAGTTTTTATTATAGACTAGGAGTGTAATCAGCATGGTGGCCATCTTGAAAAATGGTCGCCATATTTCTTTTTGTAATAACTACTGGGATTTTTAAAAAAAACAGGTCTTAAGTCACAGGTATACCAAATTTGGTGCTTGTAAGGCAAAATCTTCGTCTAATACTTCATAGTATAGTACAAGAGTATAATCGGCATTATGGCCATCTTGAAAATGGCCGCCATATTGTTTCTTTTTAATGGCTACCGAGCTTTTCTAAAAGAAAATATTTTAAATATCAGACATACCAAATTTGGTGCTTTTAGGAGAAAATCTTCTCATACTTTATATTGTAGACCAAGAGTGTAATCAGCATGGCGGCCATCATTAAAAATGGCCGCCATATTGTTTCTAGTAATGGCTACCGGGCGTTTGTAAAAGAGTAGGTCTTAAGTATCGTGTAGACCAAATTTGGTGCTTGTAGGTCGAAATCTTGATCTCATACTCCATAATTATTGTAGAACAAAAGTGTTATCGGCATGGCGGCCATCTTGAAAAATGTCCGCCATATTTTTTCCTGTTAACGGCCACTGAGCTTTTCTAAAAGAGTAGGTCTTAAGTATCATGTATACCAAATGTGGCGCTTGTAGGTCGAAATCTTGGTCGTATACTTCATATTGTAGAACAAGAGTTTAATCGGCATGGCGGCCATCTTGAAAATGGCCGCAATTTTTTTTAATGGCTACCAGGTTTTTTGAAATAGTAGGTCTTAAATATCATGGACATCAAATTTGGTGGTGGTGGTGGTGGGGGGGGGGGGGGGGAAGCTAGTTTGTCAGTAATCTGCCATACTAGTTTTTGGCCTTACAAAGCAAGCAATAACTGAACGGAATGCCATAGTACGCGGCTAGATAATAAATGCTCAATAACTTTGTTTTGCGATATTTTTTTTTTTTACATTTTGGATATGTGATAGAGTACATTATTATCTTTCCGATGCAGTAAAAATTATTTTGGATACCCAAAAAAGCAAAATTAAACATTTTGCGGCATTCTGGGCTTGGACTATGAATAAAATTTGATAAAACAACAACTCTCTCTCTCTCTCTCTCTCTCTCTCTCTCTCTCTCTCTCTCTCTCTCTCTCTCTCTCTCTCTCTCTCTCTCTCTCTCTCTCTCTCTCTCTCTCTCTAAATGTGGCCTCATCGCCGTAGCTCAGTGGTACCGTGTTCACCGTAGCTCAGTGGTACAGTGTTCACCGTAGCTCAGTGGTACAGTGTTCACCGTAGCTCAGTGGTACAGTGTTCACCATAGTTCAGTGGTACAGTGTTCACCGTAGCTCAGTGGTACAGTGTTCACCGTAGCTCTGTGGTACAGTGTTCACCGTAGCTCAGTGGTACAGTGTTCACAGTAGCTCCGTGGTACAGTGTTCACCGTAGCTCAGTGGCACAGTGTTCACCGTAGCTCAGTGGTACAGTGTTCACAGTAGCTCAGTGGTACAGTGTTCATCGTAGCTCAGTGGTACAGTGTTCATCGTAGCTCAGTGGTACAGTGTTCACCGTAGCTCAGTGGTACAGTGTTCACAGTAGCTCAGTGGTACAGTGTTCACCGTAGCTCAGTGGTACAGTGTTCACAGTAGCTCAGTGGTACAGTGTTCACCGTAGCTCAGTGGTACAGTGTTCACAGTAGCTCAATGGTACAGTGTTCACCGTAGCTCTGTGGTACAGTGTTCACCGTAGCTCAGTGGTACAGTGTTCACAGTAGCTCATGGTACAG